>CAKALG010041534.1:11613-31534 GCA_916700815.1 Helicolenus hilgendorfi | reverse complement strand
TGGAGGCCATGGCCCCTGTCATCGGCCCCAGTGCACACACAGACACACATGCACGCCGACTCACACACACACACACAGGATCACTCTTTGCTAGAGGAAAGCAATCCACCACAGGAGAGGGACCTCCAGGCCTTTTTATAGCACCAGTCCCCCCCCCACCCCAGACTCCCAGACGTGACATCACAACAATCACAGATCATTTTCAGTGGTATTATCATAACCACTCACACTTAGAAAGATACCCACATTGATTTCTTTCTGTATCTTTATTTACGGTGTCTCTTTATTTTTTGGTTTCGCTTTCAGTTTGCGTTATCGTTAATTAACCCTTGCTTTGCACAAATAAACAGGCACCAGACAGTGATGATTTTTTTCCGACCCTCCTTAAAGAGACGTTAAAAAGTAATCATGAACGGTCCCAATTCGAAAAGGATTTCCCTAGAATGTGCAGAGAAATATGCTCCTCAGATCAATTAAGTGTTTACAGCCTGTAAGAATCAGCAGCACAATAGAGAAGCTGTCTCTTCTGGACCCCGGAGGCTACCGTAGCAATGTTTCATTAAGTGCACTCACTCCTGTGGCCCCCTATAAACACACATTAATTAAGGCACACAGAAACGCAGCCTCTGAGCTTGCACTATGGTAATGATGATATGACCCCAAAAGGAGAGGTGCACCATGGGGTCAGGGAATAAAAGCAGGGAGCGTTTAATGCCAGAGCTCGGCTGATCTGCAGAAACACGGGTCTTAGCTGGTCCAATTCAAATTAGGCCGAGATTTTCTTAACCGGCTAATTTAGATGTGCATGAATGTCGATTCATTTTCCAGCAGTGAGTATGGCTAGGGTGTGTTTCCTCCTCCCATAAAGATAATGATTAGGGTCAAAATGACAATTTTCTCCATGTCAGCAGTTAATGCCTTATATAATAATTTACATACACTTACAAAATGACCTTATAATAATAATAATGATGTGGTAGTCTTTAGGGGTGTACGAAAATATTGAAAAAATCGAGTATTGCGATATCATGTTTTGTGATACTGTATCGATTCTCAAAAACAATATTGATTATCTAATTAGTAGTTTGCATGTAAAGATGAACTGAAAAGTAAACATTTTTTACTCAGATTTTGTGTATATGGTGGTGTGTTCTTTATAATATGACAGTTTTCCCCAAAATTAGATTAAAAAAAAATTGCAATATATTCTCAACCACTGTATCATCTGTATTGCATCGCCAGATTCTTGCCAATACACAGCCCTAGTATGCTGTATTGTATAAAACTAGAAACTTATATTATGCACTGTTCCGTTGCCAAACATAGAATTAATAATAACATAAGCACCAAACAGATCCCTCAAAATTTTTAATAAACAGAGGCCAAACATATGTTCTTTGACATGCTGCTACGTGAGATTGAAGATTTCCAGAACTGAGACGCTGTACTTTATGCCCTAATACAAAACTTACCTTGTAGACATGCTGCAACTGACCTAAGATCAGCGCTTGCTCATCCCTCAAATCACTCTAGTTTCAATAGCACTCACCTCCCATAGACAATTTAGGTAGATTTGACAGTGGCAAATGGATGCCATCAATATGATCCCCAAACATTGACATTTTCTTTGGTGGGCTAAGTGGAGAGTCCCATCCCATCCTCTCAAGATCTGCAGCTAGAGGCCAGGGGGCTGGTATCCATCTTCGTAACAGCGACTATGTTGGAGGAGGAGGTGAAGGAAGAGGAGGCGAAGAGATGGAGGGGAGGGAGGCAGCATGTCAATGAGCCTGCCCAGTGTCACTGAGCACCACACAGAACAGCCATCTGGAGAATCAAAGACTCCTACCATCTGGCTGCCTCACCCACTCTCTACCCCCACAGAATAAGAATCAACCAGATAGTACTTTGCCGTAACACTCCTTGGCCTCTTGGATGGGGAAAAAAGTCAGGTAAAACTGCATTCAAGTAAAAAAAAAGAAAAGAAAAATGCCTGTCAACATTCATAAACACAGAACACGGTAAAAGAAAACCGGCTTTTGATTTGCCTGTGTGTACACCTACGTTTTTAAACAAATGTGGAAGATCGCATTGACCCTCATCCGTCAAGCCATCATATGTTAAATCAGACTTTAAAATGAACATATGCGCATTCTACTGCCAAACCTGATACATACTAATCCCATCTTTGTCTTAAATCAATCTCACATCTGCTTGGAAAACACATGTTAATTTTTTCAGATCTGCAGTATATATATTTGAATTATGCATAGAAAAGTTTCGGAATAACAGCATTTATTTATATCCTCATTCTTTATAACAAAGAATAACAGCAATTAACATTTAACATGTTAAGTTAACAATAACATTATATATATATATTTTTTTTCATCATATTTCGGTTTTGAAAGTTCATATTAAATGCTAATTTACTGCTAATTTATAATAAAAAAAAATTAGTAGACCAATGCTTGCCAAATGGGCAGAATTTAAGGAATTGCTATCTGTAAATTGAGCCTCTGGCTTCTCTCTCTATGATGTCCAAGGATCATTGGACTGTAGATTTTTTCCCTCTTTTCAATGATGTTCTGTCTTTGATTATTTGCAGTTATTAAAGCTGTCCAAGTCTTTAGTGAAACCCAAATTTCTTCTTTAGGAGCTAGAAACTGTCACGCAATGAGAACTTAAAGCTTAAAGCAGTTCTTTATCAGTCTTGCTGAGTAGACCTTCAGAGTCTTGATTTAAATTATGAATGCTCTGTAAGTATGTATTTGGCAGGAACGAGTGGGCAGAAGAGGGAGGGATGAACGCTGAAAAGTCATCAGCCATATTCCAAAATGCCATATCCGTGTTGCTGAGGTACCATTGTTTACAGGGCTTTGATGGAGAGGTGCCCTGATCGCCACTAGCTGTTTCTCTGCCTCTCTCTTTTTCTTCCCTCTCTTAGTTTGAGAGAAATCTCCTGACGCTGTAAAATGGGCAATGATGACATATGTGGATGCAGGCCTGTTCATATCTTTGTGGGGCCTTTAGGGAAATAAATATCTGAGAACATTCAGTGAAATGAAGCTCACTCAATAAATCACCATGACACAATAAACACTTCTGGCACATGAGCACCCCCCTACCCACCATCCCCTGGTGCCCAGCCCCCTCACACACACACACACAAACACACACACACACACATACAGACACACACACACACTCTCCTCTCAGACACCACCTACCTCTCCCCGCCTCTTCTTGTGCTACCAAATGGTGCCTCCCCACAGGCCAGTAAATCAAATCCCAGCACAAATACAGTGGGAATTTATTTGGAATGGGCTTTTGTTCTCTTTAACGCCTGATTGTTAGGCCGACTAGGTCGCATGATAAATTTGGAGCAGGTTGTTTCTGTGGAATAGCTGTGTGTTGGTTGCTTTCTTGTACCTAACGTGAATCATACTGTCTTTAAACTCCACTCCTTTGCCTATTTAGACGCAATCTAGAAAACCGCTTTTTTATAGGAGAAATGTAAAGGACATGATCTGTCCATCTCTAGCGTCAGTCATTAAGTGTGTTTCCATCCACCGAGAGTGGATACATCGGAAAAAAGCTTGTGCATCGATAAAAGCAAAATGTGACAAAAGACATTTGAAACCGACATAGTGAAGTAATGATGACGTACATGAAGCCTACGACTTAAACACTGAATCGAGATGAAAAAGAAACTATCAGATCTGTTTGGAGCGATAACGAGACAGTAATCCTCCTCAAATTAATACATGGAAAAATACAGATGTGCTTATTCTCATCATGTTTTCCACATTGTTTTTGTTCATTTGAGGATTGACTGGCACTGGCGTTGCCAGATGGGAAACTATCGTACCAGAAAGGCTTAAAATTATTGAATTTTGAGCGTTTGTTTTCGGTGTCAAAACCACGAGAACAAATAGGCACAAATGTGTAATTTTACAAAAGACATATTTAAACAACTTTTTGACACGCCTACAGATCTACCCACTTTGATTTTTTTTTTTTTTGTTCTAAAGGAAGCTGACGTAGCTATGGTGTGTGGAAGGGGGTATGTGTCCATAAGTCCATCAGGCTAACAATTTTTGTAATAGCCTATATTTAAAAAAATGTATTACAAGACAGGAGGTAGCGAGAACGTCAGCAGTGCTCGCGTGTCACGTTCAACATCAACATCATAGCCAACACCAAGCAGGACTGGCTGGAAAGAGGTCACGTGAGAGGACACAGACGTAGGATTCATCTGGAAATTAATGAAAATGAGACAGTACAGACTAAAACTAACTAGTAAATGTAAGCATCACAAAATGGTCAAATTATCGTACATTATGACACTTTTGACGTTATTGATCGGACATCGTGCAGAGGGCAAAATTGTCGTACAAATATGGTAAATATCGTACAGCTGGCAACTAGGGATGTCAACATAACAGAAATATAGTAGTCGATAATAGTGAAATTCAGCGATTCTCGATACCAATTCAAAAGTAAAACAATACATTCCATGTATTTCAACATCCACTTCTTTTATTACAGTTTGCATACTGTTTTTTTTTAGGAAGTTAAATAGGTCATAATTCCCTATTTATTTATTATCTGTTTTATATCGCTGTGAAAACATCTATTTCAAATAACTGTATTTATTCAAGTTTCTCACCAAAAACTACAGTTTACAAGATTACATTTGAACACATCATGATAACGTTATAATTTACTTTTGCCAAACTCACTTTTTACTGAATAGAGCCTGAATGCATCCTAATGTAAATCAATGGCGCCTCCCTTATTGAAATCGGCAGGATGAGAGCTAGTTAATGTTAGCTGTCAGCAGACGGTAAGCAGTACAGTCCCGCATGGAGCTCACACAGATTTGTGGTTTACAATGTAGCATTATCAGGGATGACGGGACTCCGTTAGTCTCGATTCCTGGCGATTACCTACGGTACCTGTAGTACTGTAGAAAAACGAGTACCGTCACGTTGTCAAAATGTTGGCATTGACTTGATACCGAAGTATCGGTTCTCGTGACATCCCTACTGGCAATGCTGACTGGCACTCTTTTAATTACGTCATCTCGTTGCACCTTCTTCTTCTGCAGCGGTTTAATGACACCTAACTAGAGAATTAGCACCACCTTCTGTGTATGCGATGCACCTAACTCCTAACATTTGCATCGCCCTCGTGGATGAACTTTCTTCCCATTTTCTCTTGACGATTTTCTAGAAATGTGTTTAAAGCTTACGCTCAATTTGAATGGAAATGTTGTTAAACCAGAAATAAAATGAATTAGTGAATGGAAACAGAAAAGACTGTTTGGGTCTTGCTATGTTAACAACATGTCCCGACACCTCCGGAGCGACACTGTGAGACGGATGGAGGGCTCAGCTTTTCCCTTGGCTCATCATGACACCCAGTCAGTCTCCTATGACAGCCGCTGTTTATGCAGAGGTAATATAAGCAGTAATATAACAGACTCTAATTGGTTTATCGGTGTTTGCTATGGTAACCCACATGGAAACAGCCTCTTAAACAATTATATTTTTAAACTGCTGGCCAGGATATATTTTGCTTTATCTATGGGCACTGTGGATATGATTGCTCACTGTTATAAATGGCACATAGTTAGTACACGGAGAGAAAGACATTGTTTACACTAGGCCTCATGCGGTGAATCTGTCCAGTGTAAGGTAATCTGCAGTAATAAGCTCCATTTGTTTTGTTTAGCTTTTAAGCTGAGGGAGAGAGGAAGGGAGAGGGGAGAGCGAAAAAAAAAAATCTCATTTCAAATCCTACCCACCTTCTTATCTCTATTTGTTCAGTTGTTTTTAATGCCACATACTGAAAGAATTTCAATGGCTGTTTTGCCATGAAGTCATTTGTTATCCTTCAGCGGGCTTTCGTCTCCCTATTGTGTGACAGCCCCCGAGTGCTCGAATCCTCCAGATGGAGCAGGTCAGACACACAAAGATAGACACACACACACAGAGACACACACACACACACACTCACACTCACAGGCAGGTTCGCACACTTTCCTTTCAATGGTTGACATAGATCTACTTGCCTTGTGACATGTACGGAAATGATAATGTCATTTTTGGCAATTTGTCTTTCCCCTACTTTTCTGTTAGTTGGAAATGTGGCTGTTAAGAGCCGCCTGGCAGTTATACAGCTCATGTCATGTTTACAAACAGTCCAAATGAAAATGTTTCACAACAGTATTCTCATTTTACGCATATTGTCAGACGGTCTGTTATTCACTTGCAGGTTTTCCTTCCAAAAAATTTGTGGACGCCTCACAGAACAGATGCATCTGCTTTGTCTTACTTGGCAATTACACTCATCGAAGGAGTTCTGCCCAAAAAAAAGCAAAATGTGAAACTCTTTATTCTAGAGATGAAACACATTATGGCTCACTTAGAAACTACAGTGAATAAGTTATACTCTCTGAAAAAAAAGGTTTATTGTTATACTGACTTTTTACTCTTGCTTGCTTCCCTTTTTTCTCTTTTCCATGTGGCGTACTGCTGTGTCCCTGTTTGGATCCTCTGATATTCAGGTTAGTAAACTACAGTAACTACACCTACACTTAATCCTCTGATATACATTATTATTACTAGGGCTGTCAATCGATAAAATATTTAATCGCAATTAATTGCATGATTGTCCATGATTAATCGCGATTAATCGCAAAGTAATCACACATTTTTTATCAGTTCAAAATGTAACTTAAAGGGAGATTTGTCAAGAATTTAATACTCTTAACAACATGGGAGTGAGCAAATATGCTTGCTTTTTACAAATGTATGTATATATTTATTACTGGCAATCAATTACCAACACAGAACAATGACACATATTGTCCAGAAACCCTCATAGGTACTGCATTTAGCATAACAAAACATACTTAAATCATAACATGGCAAACTTGACTTGACTATGACTTGCCCCAAACTGCATGTGATTATCATAAAGTGGGCATGTCTGTAAAGGGGAGACTCGTGGGTACCCAGAGAACCCATTTACATTCACATATCTTGAGGTCAGAGGTCAATGGACCTCTTTGAAAATGGCCATGACAGTTTTCCCTCACCAAAATTTAGAGCATGTTCGGAGCATTATTTAACTTCCTTTGTGACATGGTTGGTACCAATCGATTCCTTAGTTTTTTCTAGTTCGATATGATACCAGTATCTTCACTCAAGCTTTAAAACTGAGCCCGCTACAACCTCCGAAAGAGCAACTGCATTAATGCGTTAAAGAAATTAGTGGCGTTAAAATGAATTTGCGTTAACGCGTTATATTAACTTTGACAGCCCTAATTATTACTATATGTCATTATTATTCATCAATTTATTTTTTAATTATATTGAGTCAAAGAATTTCCATATAATCTGTCACTCAATTTTTAAACTTATTACATTTTCCATACTTTCTACTTTTTCATAAGCCACTGCCTAAACAAGTGCTGTCATGAAAAAACACTCATTTTGAAATATAATACTTATGTTCCCCTGAATGTTTTTAAGAGACAGATGGCTTTCAAGTGTGGTTTCAGTTTCTCTGCATGCGAGACGACATACAGTTTCCAGGAAAAAAATGTACAATAACGTTCTACCATGAAAACAACAGGTGCAATTCAGCGATCGTTCCCTTTCACTTGCCAGTGATGGCAATAAAGGTAAGAGCAGGTTCCATAACAAGCAGAACGTAATAACCGTAACAGCCATCCTTAAATGATTTGATTGACTCACGCTAGACCTCATCGCTCTATTTTAAACCTAATGGAGTCTGGGTATAATTTGACCAAGCCTTGATTGACAGCCCCTTTCTCTATCTCAACAGTAACCCCTGACGATGTACATTAGAGTCGGATTAAGGCAAGGTGCTAACGCATATTAAAAAATTAAGCCAAGCCAGTGGACTGGCAAAGCTCCTTTTTTCTCCCCTTTTTTCCCCCCTCTGTTCCATCTACCTCCTTTTGGATGGTCTGACATTAAAATTTCAATGGCATCAAGTAGTGATAGGGACTTGTTAATACAGCCGCAACTTGCCCTTGTGGATGAAATCAAATGACACAGTGCAGCAGGCCACAGAGGAAAGACTGATAGGACATTATACTGCTTACACAGAGCCTTGCAGTGGAGAGGCAAGGCTACAACATCAAATATAACAATGTAGCCTTCGTAACTAGGTGCTTAATTTGTCAAAATGCCTCACTTTTGTCTAGGGCATATTTTACAGTGCCTCGAGCCCTTGGCATATTTAAGAGGACCATGGTAGTTTTTCCTGCGGCAGGATACCAGCCTTATTGTACTGCTTCGGCTGCTGTAAATAGTAGTAAATCTTTAGTGTAGCATTTATTCTAGCATGACACCAAAGCCTCCCACTCAGGATGATTGAATGCAACTTATTTGATTCTGCTTCCCTTCATTTGGGGATTTTGTGAAGAGTCTGGTTTGAAGACAATGAGCTAACAAAAGATTGTTTTAACAGCTGCATGTCTTTGATTACACGCTTCTTTGAAGTAATACTTTAACTTGGCCTTTGAACTTGGACGGAGATCAGAAAATGAATCGAGCTTCTTTTTGATGTAAGAGGAGGGGATTTTATTGTTGAAATGTTCATAAACTGCTCCCAACCGTTTGGAGAACAAGTTGAGTGTTGATTTTTTAAATTGCGTGCAGGGGGAAAGGGAGGGCGGCGTGAGGTTTTGAAGAGAGGAAAGGAGGGTGAACGCTGGTTTCATGTTCACGTGCACCCAATGACAAGGCAAAGCAAAACAACGGCTTTTATTCCCCTTAGTTCTTAGATACAGTCTTCAAGTTACTCCAGAGCTCCACATTTGCTTGTGTGGCTCATTAGTACAATATGCCATCCATATGTTCCACTAAATGATCGTTACATTAGTTTCCCCACTTGTAAAAAACACGCACGTGCGCAGAATCCGAGGAGTTAAAACCCTTCCTGTAGCCGTTATACTTAATCTGCTTGTTGCTTTTTGACAGCAGTAATAATGTGCATTTGAGGTACTTTGTTGTTTTGTGCAAAAGTCAAATTCTATTAAAGGATTAAGTAATTGAACACTAATCTAAAGGACTTGAGGTTTCTGTTCTTTGGTAATGCCTTTAATCTTGGCACAGTTTTAGAAAAAGGCAGTGAAGTACTGAGTCACTGAGGGAAAAGCAGATTAGTTCAATATCATGTATTTTAGGGGAGAACTACACTAGCTTAGATGGATTACTGTTGAATCGGTGAATTGAAATGTAATGACGCAAATATGTGTCTATTTGCATAAACATGCAGCTGTGTCAACTTTTGCAAATTGACAGCAAAAACTGAATCATGGGAATTACGTGGGCTGTCTGTATGGCTGGGCAATGTGACGGTATCATTAGGGATGCACCAATATCGAGCTGGATCGGATATTGGTGACAATGGGGCCGATCTATTTAATTCAATTCTATGTTTATATACTATATACATTATATACTGGGGTTTTAATTCCTGTTTGTTGCTACATTAAAACGGTTTACACCTGAGTTGTAATTTCTATTCATTTTGAGATTTTTTTGCCAAGTTGTTGGTGTACGATTTATTTGAATAATAATTAACAATTCACTAAGCTTATGTTATTTTTTTTCTATGTATTTATTTTTTTACATTTTGATTTACAAAGTTAGGAAAGCATGTTTAGGTCAAGCCTGATGTTGCCGTATACGTAAAGGATGATCCCAGTGACTTCCACACAGTGAGGCATACAGCTTATTAATTAAACACAGGTATCGGATCAATACCCGGTATCGGTTGATACCCAAAGCCCAGGTATCGTATCGGTATCGCTATCGGTATCGGTATCGACTAGTGCAACCTTAGATATTGTCAAAATTATATAAAAAAGTCTATCGTATATGTTTTTCTATATCGTTTCTATCGCTAGGCTCGATAGGCTAGGCTTATATTTTTCTTTTAGGGCTGTCAAAGTTAACGGGATAATAATGCGTTAACGCAGATTTGTTTTAACGCCACTAATTTCTTTAACGCATTAACGCAACTTGCGATTTTTAGGTTGTAGCGGGCTCGGTCTTAAAGCTAGAGTGAAGATACTGATATCATATGAAACTAGAAAACCAAAGGAATCCGTAATTGGTACGAACTATGTCATTCGAGCTTGTCGCAAATGAGGCTGAATAACGCTCCAAATATATACTAAATTTTGGCGAGGAAAATGGGTTCTATGGGTACCCACGAGTCTCCCCTTTACAGACATGCCCCATTTATGGTAATCCGGTCGAAACACTGACAGCTGTTGTTGCCTGTCATTTGTCATTGTTTTGTGTTGTTAATTGATTTCCAATAATAAATATATACATACATTTGCATAAAGCAAGCACATTTGCCCACTCCCATGTTGATAAGATAAAAACCCCAGTAAATACTTGACAAATCTCCCTTTAAAGTACATTTTGAACAGATAAAAGAATGTGCGTTTAATTGCGATTAACTATGGACAGTCATGTATTTTAATCGATTGACAGTCCTAATTTCTTTCTTTTATCTCTATAATTTCACTTCAAACTGTTATGTTCATTTTACAATCATGTTCTTAAAATGAGAAAATACTCATTAAAGTATTTGATTCACACAGGAGTATACAAAAATAGGCTTTACCATGTGATTATTTCATATAGACTATTTATTTATTTATTGAATTACCAGGAAACATGCTATATTGTGATATATATCGTGATCAAGATATGGAATGACCTATATCGTGATAGAGGATTGTGGCCGTATCGCCCAGCCCTGCACTGTGTCACATGTTGTGCTTTTAAAACAGTGGCCATGGTGATCTGTTACTTGGTTCGAATTTGGATCATGAAGCACCCAATCTACAAATTTCACACAATACCAAATTTAGAAATATAATACAATCAGCTGTAGGCCATTGTATCTTTCTTTTTCTTCATCCTTTCCAAATTAATCATGCTCCAGATCCACTCCTATTGTTCAATTTTACTGTTACCAGTAACAATAAAGAAACAAAAGTTGAAGAAATTGCCTGCCCTACATCTGTCATTGTCATTGAAAGACATGGCCATAATACTTTATTTATATTCCGCTCCGCACATATGTGGTTTCTGTTGTAAATGTTCATTGATTCAAGGGCAGACAAATATACCCCCCAACACCCTACATGACCCACATAGAGCAATGTGTGCAATCCACCATCCATTAAAATAACATGATAGACACAAATAAAGTGTATTATACATTTGGTTACCCTTGCAGCCAACTCAAATTACATTTTCAATGTCGTCCACTCAATCTCCTCTAGTCTTTTGTGCTTTCTTTGATATAAATAGACAGACATTCAGGGGTCTGAGGAGTGGAAGTTAGAAGAATAAAAAAGGAAGAGGAAATTTAGATATTTTTAAATGATGTCCTACATTTTGTCAGCTAAAATCAGGATATTGCCTGAGCGGGGAGAAGCCATGTTCTTCAGTTGTCAAAAGGCAGTAAGTAATGATTAAAATAGCAGTGTGAAACGCGGGGAGATTAAAGTGATGCTAATGATAAGTGAGAGAAGAAAAGGGCAAGCTATATTTTAATTCCTGGGAGAATGGTTAATGACTTCTATTGCCTGAGATTAAACTAAACCTGTCTCATCAGCTTTTTCTGCTCGCTGAGGAAAAAAAAAAGCCCCCTGCACTTTAATTTATTAAACTCTTTTAAGGAAGCACATTGATCTACATAGGTTAAACTTTCAAAATTTGGGTAAAAAGACGCCCCATAAAGCTGTCATGCGGGGCAAAGCTGTTGAGTTGCTCAAGGCACACTATAAAGAATTCATTATGTCCAAACTGCCACATTTAATCAGAAAATATCAATTATTTAAAAGGGGAGTTTGCTCCTGTTTAGAGCATCAGGTTTTACTGACACACTGGATTACACTGACACGTTGAATATATTTTCCTGCCTTCACCGTGGTGATGCTGTGAACTTTCCCATTTTCAATACCCTTTTTTTTTTTTTTTTTTATACCTTTGGCTGGGTAAATGCGCATTTGGCCACTGCAAATGGGTCCGTATAATCACATCAACAGTATAATATCATCCAACAAGTAAAATGTTTATCTCCCGTTTTCAGCTTGTTGGAGGCTCTAAGACTTGTGCTGTGAAAATGTTTTTCGCATTGGCATTAACACAGAAGCACTGGTGACCTCTGTAATGAAATGTATGGTGCTGTTGACATGGCATTACAGCGATTCAACGCTGTTCATTAATCTTTGTTTTGCTAGGAACCCTTCTGGCATGTCCTTCGCCAAGGTGCGGAGCAATGCCAGAAATTGTAAGGCTCGCCACATATTTCTGATGGCAATTAGCATGCATTCCGATCCACTGAGCCCCTCGCATAACAGCCCAGTGCTTACAGCGGCCAGAGTCTTTATCAGCACCAGGGTGATAGGAGTCATTGAACATTCTGCTGACAGCAGATTATTTTTGTTTTTATACAGATGTCAGGCTTGAGTAGGTGGTGTTTTCCACTCTTTTCTGTGGGACTCTTTGGGCCCCCGTTGTTCTCTCTTTTTCATCCGCAGAGGACAGAGCAAGTTTTTTTTTTTTTACATTTTCCTTTCCTATTTGCCTCTCCCTTTATCTTCCCTTATCTTAACCTCTGTCATTCCAGGTCTGGAAATAGGTCTGATATTTAAGGCTCTGGTAAAGAGTAACTGTCATCCCCCTTAGAGGACAAATAACAACACTCCACCAGCGCTGAATCCTGTGTGCCACTTAAATTCTCAGTGGACCTGTCAGCAGGAAGCAGGCATGCAATTAATAAGCCCTTTACCTCTAATATCACAGTTCTGCCAAAGGGGGGAGAAAAAAAAAAAGTGAAGAGACATTCATACAGATGTAAGAGAAAAAATTCCTGCAAATCTCTATCAAGAGGGGGGAAGCACATTTCTGAAGCGCCAACTGATGGCCCAAGTGTAGTCGTACCGTAGTAGCCGTGATTCTGATCGATATCATCAATGGCTACTGCTGCCGTGCAGAATTTGATCCAGGAGTCTCATGCTAATGTTCACGCGTATGTCAGACACAATCTCTTCTTTTGAATCAATGACACTTTTTTTTGTCTCGTCGCTTTTTCCAGTGTAGACGGTGACACTATTTCTTGAATCACATAATCTGAAACCACTCAAAAAAAGCTTTTGAACACGCTGACAGCTGAGTTTAATCAACAGGCAGGTTGTACAAAGCCAGTTTTCTCAACAGTCTCCAAATCAGTCATTGTATAGCGTATATTTCTGCCTCTGTAGTGTTCGTGACACCGTGCATGACCCCTAGCTTTCCTTTTGACTAATTCAAATTTGTCTTTGCAATGTTAATGCTTTAAATCTGCAGATTTGCCTCGAGTCAGAGGAACATGTCTCATGTAATATTTTGTTGACATATTCAGGATGAAATGATTTTTATGCCCACCCCCACCCCCTTGTTGCATAAAGTAATATCTCTGTGTTTCTGGGGACACATTACAATAATGCATTAAGAAATCACATTAATAATGCACATATTTTGTCACATATTTATAACTATCCCCCAGACATCAACATGTCACAGTTGTTGTTAGATCCCCTTTGGTTTCAATTAAAATCTCGCTGAGGCAATAAAAATAGCCAATTAAAGTGGAGCAGGCTCTTCAGAGGTACAATTGGTCTGATTAGATTAACCTTGAACATCAATTAGGGTTAAAAATAAGCTTAAATGTATTTTAATAACTGCCCACCATATTTGACGCTAAACTATACCACACTTGTGTCACTCGTTTCCCCCCGTATTGATTCCGTAAGTGTCATTATTTTCACTTGATTAGCCCGCATTATCGTTTATTTTCTCTCGTGCTTATTTGTAGCTTAATTATTTAGACCCGAGTGTTTTTTTTTTATAGCGCTCTCGTTGTGAAACATTGAGACTTCATTATCTAATTACAGGAGTGTGTTTCCAAGTTACAATAGACAATGGAGATGTAATGATGTATAACAGGCATCGTTCTACATATTAATCAACACAAGTCTGGAAAGCGGGGGTCACAATCCAGCTTTTTACAGCTGTACAGCTCCTCTCTCACTCTGTCACGTAAAAATACACATTTCTCTTCGAGTGTGTGAAGCTTTTCTCACCACCACCACCACCACCGTCACTACTGCCTGGCTGCCTCCAGTGATCCCATCCCACCTGGTAACTAAGAGCCGAGCACCCAGACGCTAAAAATACGCCTGACGCTAATGTCACACCCCCCTGCCATTTCCAGCACCCGGTTCCCAAAGCCCAGGCTGGTGTGAAGGGAGGGAGCCGAGCAGACATCTTTGTAATTCTTTTAATAACATGTGTAAATGGGCAAGGGGCCTATCGGTCTTTATCAGGCCTGGCGAGCGGTGCAGAGCAGCTGATACCACCTAGGGGCTGGGAAATGCCTGATTCATCTAACAGCCCGTGAAGCTGATTAATTTCACTCTTCATTAAGAATGTGTTGTGGCGTCTTCTCTGGACTTTCGGCATATCTCCTAACCGCCACACGGCCTCTTGGTCAGCTTCTTCTTCTTCTTCTTCCCTCACTGTATAGCTCGCCTTCCTTCTTTTTCCTGGGCAGCGTTATAGCAGCGGCGGCCACCCTCCTCCTCTTCTCTTTGCGCCCTTGGCAAATGAAAGGTCAAAGACGCTGCAGTGATTAATGAGCAGTAGACTCTGGGATCTCTCTGTCAACCCCCCGCCAGCCTCCCTCCCCTCCTGCCCTCCCCGTTCCTTGCATTATTTCATCTGCTAATCTCACACAACACTACTTAGTTAGCACGTCGCAGAGAAAACAGTGTTGCCGAGCAGCGTGGACGCCAACTCTGATGAACTTTTTCTGTGAGGGGGAGAGAGCGTTATTGAGGGAAGGGGAAGCAGAAGGGGGGGATGGAGCACTCCCAGAATGTTTTTGGGCCAAATAAAAGGTGCTGTAGTGTAAATGGTGGGCTCTCCACTCAGCTTTTCATCTCAAGATGTTGCTACCAAGTGTAATGATTTAAGTAGTGTGCTCTCAGCACAAAAAGAAAAACTCCACTTCAGAAGCTTGGCGGTTTTTATGGTGTAATTGAATGTGAACGTCGCCCGCTCCTTTCACAGGACAGATGACACTTCATGGGCTCAGACCCGACTGTTTATTTGAAAAAAAAAGTAATGAAATATTTACTCTCCATTGCAGTACAGATTAGCAGCCGTAATTGACTGCGACAGAGTCTATGCACAAGTATGTGTGCGTTTTATGGCGCGGCAGAGAGAGAGAGAAAGCGAGAGAAAGAGTTAGAGGGCCCCTCATGTTTGAATGCAGATCTTCAGCACACAATGGGCCTGTTAGCGAGGCTGAGTTTGTGCCTGTCACTTTCTCTCCACATGTTGCTTTTTCTTTCAGAGATAAGTGGGCCTAATGCTGAACAAATAGTGGAAATCAGAAGCCACTGAGAATCATTTGCTTCTCCTTTTCCCATGGCTCCCAAATAGACACCCAGACTCACAGACGGAGGGAGTGACGATGAGAGAGAGGGAGAGCGAGACGGAAAGGGGGGTGTGGGGAGAAACACAAGAAGAAGAAGAAGTGAAAAAAAAAAATCCTCAATGAGCAAAACAATTTTGTCACCACAAGCAGATCCAATTGAAAAGTCTCCTGGATGGGGAAGAGCTGGAGTTGTCAGATCAGGCCATGGCAATGAATAGATCCAAGCAGGCTAAATTGGCATCAGGTGTGGGCTTCCCCTGGCCGGTGATAGGCTCCCACATTGTGCTGGCTAGACATTTGGCCATTTTCAAAATATAATGGGAGAAATGAATGCAAATGAGTGAGTGGACTGAAATGTATTTAAATGCAGATTGAATGGGGGGCTCTGCGTAGCGCCTGATAACAAGTTGCTTTAGGAGAAGGGCCACATTGTGTTGGATCATCCCTCCAACCCCCACCCGCTCCGATCCCCCACACCAGCAGTCCTGTTCTCTCTCTCCCTCTGTTGTGCTTGTGTCTCATAAGGGGCCATTGTTCACTGGGTAAACTCTCTCAAAACTATTTACATTACTCATTTATTTGAATTTCAAATATTTTGGGTTCTTTCTTTACTCCCCTATATAGCTGACACACATGCAGCCCGCCGCCTTGGGCTATCCAGTAAAACAGTAATTGCAAAAGGACAGGGGGCTGTGGCAGAAAAAAAAAAAAAAAAACAGCCGGAAAAGGAGGGGTTCAATCATTAATGATAATGTTGCTTATGTCCATAGCCTCATTAGAGGCAGTATGGCAGCTAGTAGCATGTGTTTCACAAACAAGTTCCCCCTGCCCACTGCCGGTCGACCGCTAGCCCACGGCGATCCATCTTCTCAAACGTCTCCTTCCCATATTTAAGGAGCTCTCGTTACAGCCTTTCCCAGACCCGTGAATTTATGGTGCACTCCAAGCGGTTAGCATAATCGCCGGGAATGCAGTCATTTCAGCGGGAATGTGGGAATTAGGGCAGGAGAGAAAAGGAAAGCTGTTGGTGTGTTAATTGAATTTCATAAGAATCCATTGCAGCAGCTTTGCCTTGTTCGGCAGGGCAGCGTGGACACGTAGGGCTCTGGATGTAATTCTCACTATTTATTTTTCCTTGTTGTTCAAAGACCTAATAGAAAACATATTTCTCTACCTTGATATTGGACAGCAGTTAGAGCTTACTTTTACAAACTGCTCATTTTTTTCCACTCTCTGATCTCAGCAAATAGAACAAGTGGAGAGTAACAAGAGGGTGCGTTCTCCTCCTCCTCTTTAAAAAAAACACAGCTTTTTATTTTTTCCTCATCCGCATTTAAAACACAATTTACATGCAATTAAATTTGATTAATTAGAGACACTAACCTCTGCCCGTCCTGTGTGCGCATAATGTATCATGCATTTCAATGTCAACCAACTCGATGTTTACTTCCAACTTAGTGCTTATCAAGAGCCATCATTATGTTTAGTTTCCAGAAAGGCATAATTTGAGGCAGTTGGAAAAAAAAAATTTCTAATATTTGACATATTGAACCCTTCAACATAATGACAGCCCTGGCTTGAGGGAGTTTACCCGGATAAACAAGTTGTTCAGGACTCTGTAACTTTAAAAATAATACAAGATAATATTCCGAATGCCAGTTACTTAGAGTCGGCCCTGTTAGCGTAGGGGGCAGCCGGGGCAGCGACTGCAGAGATGTTTCAGTGTCCAGAAGTTTCCATGCGGTGATTAATAGGGGGGGTAATGTAGTGGGGAAATGAGTAAACACTCCCTTGCTCCTGGCTTTGTGCTTCAACGGCTTGATGACAAGGGCAGAGCAAGGTGAGAATTAAACAGACCCGCAGAAGAAGAGAAAAGGAAAAAAAAAAAAAAACGGGTATGGAGGGAGGAGTGAAGCATGACAGACCTGGGCAGTGAGTGGGAGTGAGGAAAGGGCGACTGGGAAGAAAAGAAGGCCGCCCTGACAAAAGTGGAAGTGGAAGTTTCTCCCGAAGAAGAATAATTAAAAGCGCTCAAGGGAGGGCAGTTTTAATTTCACATGTAAGGGGCTAAAGATTTCATTTAAAGGCGCGGCGAGCGGAGAGGAGGTTAATAAGATGAACAAAGCAGGGAATGTGAGAACATACAGTGTGAGGAAGCGCGTTGGACTTTCACCTGACACGTTTTTAATTATTGAACCTCTGATATTTCTCCGTTGAAGAGAGGGGGTAAAAAGAAGAAGATTAACTGATTAATGGTCATGGTAACCAATTACTCACTCATGGGGAAATAGATGTAACTTCACCGCGGTTAACACTTCTCTTCAGCGCTAAACGTCACAGGAGTGTGTAGCAGCGCTTCCGAAGCTAAAAGCATACTCTTGGTTGTGCTGTATAGCAGCCTACTGGGAACACAACCAGAGCATTGCGTAATAACTCCTTCTAAAAAAGTGAACTTGCTTCTGCAGTACAGTCGAATGTGTGCTCTTGATCACTGAAATCTCACTCCATTAGCGCTATCTGAAGTTGATGTGTCCCAATTATCATAATAAGATCAGCTTGGTCCCATACTCCATGGGACTCCAAACTCTCTTACTGCCACGAAATGATCAAAAGGACTTTGTGAACTAGACCCAGAGTCCCAGCTGTGGGCTGATTTGTTCAGTAGTGGTGAAAAAAGAACTTTAATTGAATATGATGTATTTCTTTTACTTGTACTTTTGGGCCCAGTCTGCTAGCGAGAGAGAGAGAACAACAGAGATATGCCAGCTTGTTTTATCTTGGCTAGATATCGACCCAAGAATACTTTTCTTTACTTAGATCACCGTTCAAGGATGTAATACAATTCAATGTTTGCCAAGCTGCGCCCCAGCGATAGACTTCCTCTCCGCGATGCCAACAGTATGCTCCACAGGTCTCGGTGTGTCCCCCGTACTCCTCCCTCTTTATGAAATCATTAATATTGTCACAGTGTGTGCGTGGGAATCACTGTTGTACCGCAAATCCCCAAAAAATTCTGTTCCGCCGCGGCGTCGCACTGCACATACACACCGTCTGACACTTATGTATTATATGTTTATCAGTCTCTAATGAAACCCTGACAAGTTCCCTGCACAAGGGATACTGTGTTCCATTAATTGCCCTTAAGGAACCTTGGGCACTCACAAAAAGGCTGGTCCTATTGCAGCTGACAGCAGAGGGGCCCTCAGCCCCGGCCCCCTGGAGAGGGAAGATATTAGCAGCGTCTGCACTCTCTCCTTCAGTCTCTCTGTCATTCCTTCTCTCTCTCTCTCTCTCTCTCTCTCTCTCTCTCTCTCCCCCTCTCTCCCTATATGCATCCGTCTCCCTTGGAAGCAAAAGGTGTCTCATTCTATTTCTTCAGCCACACGTTAACTTGACCACGGCGTTTAGCACGGAGCTTGACAAAGAGAGCTGTGTCAGTTAATTTGTCAGAGAGCGTTTGTGATTGATTTATTCATCTAGGGCTCAACAAATGTTTGTACTGAGATGAATCCCCTGAACCATAATTTACTGCAAATTAAACTCGGGCCTCTAATGACACACAGATACTTATGTACGGATTGATTAAAAAACGCTGTTTATTTGGACTTATTTCAGCATTTCTGAGATTTATTAAGCACAAAAATTGAAATCACACCAAAAAACGTGTGAGACATATTTTAGACACATTTCTTTTTTATTATTATTTTTTTACCCTAACCTTTTCTTTGTTTTGCTCTAATAATTGTGTACCTAAATAGTCTCACTGTTTTTCTCCAACACTATTTTAAATGTATGACATTTTACACTCACATTGATATTGTACCTGATGAGGAACTGCCACTGGTGTAACTAGAGCTGCGTAGTGGCAAGATTCTAGTGATACAATATGTATCATGATACAGGGGTTACGATTAGGCACCAGATACCCATAGCGATACCTAGTCTTTGGGTATCGGCCGATACCGAGTACTGATCCTACACCAGTGTTTAATAAGCTGTATGCCTCACTGTGTTGAAGTGACTGGGATCATTCTGTTATGTTTAAGGAAACAACAGGCTTGTATTAAACATCGCTTTCCTAACTTTGTAAAACAAAATGTAACAAATAAATAGGTATACATTTAGTGAATGGCTTTTTATTATTAAAATAATAAATTTTACCCCGGTAACTTGGTAAAAAAATCTTCAAAATTGACAGGACTTATTGACATTAATTACAGTTCAAGTGTAAACCTTTTTATTGCAGCATCAAATTGGTCAAAACTTAAACAGGAATTAAAATTCCAGTAAATAATGTATATAGTATATAGACATAGAATTGAATTGAATAGATTGTTCACTGATGCCCGATACAGCTATTTAAGTC
>CAKALG010041534.1:0-11593 GCA_916700815.1 Helicolenus hilgendorfi | reverse complement strand
ACCTAGTCTTTGGGTATCGGCCGATACCGAGTACTGATCCTACACCAGTGTTTAATAAGCTGTATGCCTCACTGTGTTGAAGTGACTGGGATCATTCTTTTATGTTTAAGGAAACAACAGGCTTGTATTAAACATCGCTTTCCTAACTTTGTAAAACAAAATGTAACAAATAAATAGGTATACATTTAGTGAATGGCTTTTTATTATTAAAATAATAAATTTTACCCCGGTAACTTGGTAAAAAAATCTTCAAAATTGACAGGAATTAAAATTCCAGTAAATAATGTATATAGTATATAGACATAGAATTGAATTGAATAGATTGTTCACTGATGCCCGATACAGCTATTTAAGTCAGTATCGGCCCGATATCCAATCCGGTATCAGTATCGGTGCATCCCTAGTTACGATAATGCGATACTCTAAGCATGGCGATATACTGTGATTCTTTAAAATGTAATTTTAGCAAAACTCATAGTATGTAGAACACACCACCATTATACATAAAATCTGAGATAAAAACACGTTTAATTTTTTATGCAATCAGAACAGTTGGATCTGTTTTTGCATTTATCACAGTCCCCATAATATCCAACATCATAGCACTACTTTCAGAGGGTGCATACACTGAGGAGGTGCATCTCTTTGTGAATGAAATAAAGTATTGACTAAGGTAATCTTTGTGTTTTTGAGGTTTGACACAGTATCACAAAACATTATATCACGATACTCAACATTTTCGAAATGTTCTTACACCCCGAAATACATACGCTGCACAAATAATTGTATGCTTTTAGAAATCGTTAAAGTGTTTTTGAGAATTGATGCCGTGTCACAAAACCTAATACTCTATATTTTCCAACACCCCAGTTACTGTGCCACTGACATCTGACATCTATTCAGCATTTTCACCTTTAGTTCAGCTTTTTATTCTTTTAAGACCTTTTCACTGTCTCACTGTAGTTCTCATATTTTCTTTTGAATGTGAGAAACCGTTTTTGCCTCAGCCTTCAAAAAGCTGCATTTCCCTCATGAGACCCGTGATCTCTCTATTACAATGTGACAAAACATTTGTTCTCACTAGAAATTATGGTCTGTAACATCCTCTAATGTGATTCACAGTTTATTTGCAAGTCCGTCGCCGCGTCGAACAAGGGGGTTATGGGCGCGTCACACATATGGATAATTTTAAGCAGATGCATCTGGCGTGGCTACCATGCTATGATTAGTTTCCAGAGCGTTTGTGAGTGTGTAAACCATCGCTGACATGGATGAAATATAGCCCAGGTTCACTGGGAGTGCAGGGAGAAGAAATGTACCCCATCTGTAATACACTGTGTAGACTAATATCAGCTCCTTTTCTCTGATATTGCAGCGAGATATCGATCTGGTAAAATTGTCCCATATTGGAGCTGTCTGTTGTGATATTCATCATGCTGTCACCTCTCCCCAACACCTACGCGTTATTAGAAACCCGGGTTTGAAGAGGTTGAAGGGTTTTAGTCTCCGAGATGTAGCAAACAATTCATCATCAGAGAGAGAGAGAGAGAGAGAAAGAGAGAGAGAGAGAGAGAGAGAGAGGAAGAATTCAGGTGAGGTGATGCTTGGGTAAGATTTATGTCTAGTCAGGCTGTACATTAAGAATTATATCATCAAGCGAGAGGACACCAGCAGCTTCTCTGCTATCTGCTGAGCAGGCCTATTTGCTCTCCTGCCAGAGCTTAAATGGAGTTTTTTTTCTATCTCTTATGAAGCTTTTAAGAGGAATCTGAAGTCTCGAGCAGTGTAGTATCTCACCCAAACAGAGTTATTTGTGAAACGCTCGGCGGCCTGTCGGAAGCAATTGTTATGTATGCGGGGATTTCAGCGAGCCTGACGTTATATTTAGCGCTCAATGCCAGTCACTCATCAGGAATATAAAGCCTGTAACTGGTACGTGCCACCTTCAATTTGGCCCACTTCAGGGTGGGACTCCAGTTTGAGTTCCTGTTATTTCCTCTCTTTTGCTCGCAGTCAGAGATTCTTCCGGGAGGATCACAGAGACGCACACAGACGGAATCCAATTCTTCCGTGTCTCGCAGAGGAGTCAGACTTTGATTTGTCTTTAACTCAGTACAAATGCTCGTCTGGGAATGTGCAGGCTGGGGGCTCCCTCTGAAGTTCTCTCTCCCTCTCCCTCTCCTTCTCTCTCCCTCTCTCTCTCCTTCTCTCTCTCTCTCTCTGGGAAGTGCGTGCACTTGCACGCTAGGCTCTGCTCTGTTAGCCACGATGTTATTGTTGTAAACAGCGTTTAAAGCACAGCTGGCCAAATTGATCAGGGCTTGCGTTGGAGTGAACTTGAGCAGCAGAAGAGTGGGGCTGCATAAACAGGGC
Organism: Helicolenus hilgendorfi; assembly: GCA_916700815.1. NCBI lineage: Eukaryota > Metazoa > Chordata > Actinopteri > Perciformes > Sebastidae > Helicolenus > Helicolenus hilgendorfi. The sequence continues at coordinate 9,220 of CAKALG010041534.1, read as the reverse complement.
TGCTTGTATCTAAATATGCAAACACTCTCACAGCAGTCCACACACTCAGGGGAACAGACACTGTTACTTCTGATGGGGGGGAAACAGTGAGAAACAGGCTCGAGCCCTAACCTTTCCATGTATACAGAGAAAGAGAGAGAGAAGACATGGAACATTTTTCCCTGATTGTGTAAACACTTCTTTTCCTCCCTAGATCATTTTTGGACTCCTCCAAGTATTTACTTTTCATTAATTATTGAAAAAAGAGAAAATCAAGAGGAGAAAAAAAAAGTGGATAAACAGTAGATAATTTTTGTTTAATGTTTCACACAGGATTCCAATCCCCAGTGCAATTAATGCTAATCACCACGGTCTTCCTGTTTAGCTTGAACATGGGAGTGTGTTTGTGAGTCGTTTGCTGTCTCTCCGTCCACATCTTCTCTCTCTCTCTCGTTTTCTCTGCGTTTTCTCGCTCCTCCGTCTCTGCTGTTAGTCACCGTGTCTCCTCGTGTTATGATTACATCACCCTTTCTGTCTGTTGTGTCCATTTAGACCTGAAATTAATCACATCCGACAATCCGGTGGTGCTATTCCCAAAGTTCAAAAGCTTTAGTGGTGAGAGAGTGCTACACAGAGAGAGATGGAGGGAGGGTGGGGGGGGGGATAGAGCAAGACGGAGCGCATCAAGCACGCTGGAGGTACTTAACCATTTGTAGAGTACAGTATATTAATTGCTTATCGGTTTTTGATTTCGGAGTCATTTAGAGTCAATCGAACGCATCATTTTCACAGCTATTGTTCTTTGGGGTTTGTTAATTGTCACCCCACTGGCAGAATTAAAAGCAAATTAAAAGCCTTAACTGTTGACTCTATCTGAAGTCACTCTCCACAACAATTTCACAAAACAATGGGGAGGATTAATGAAAATGCAGCTTGATTTCTGTTCTCCAAAGCTTTTGCTATGGGGGACCAATTAACTACCCTTCAGGATGACTTTCACTTCTAACTGCCGGTCTGTTCCACTGCCAGAAACTGGGATTAATTCTCAATTAATCCCTCCACCAGAACAACTCTGCCTTTGTCTGCTGGGGAGGACATGAGCGTACAACGTCGAGGTTACCCCGAGCCTGTTTGGTGGAGGAACTCCACCCCTCCTAAGATTGATACACCCTGTAGACTAGCTCTTCTCAAGCTGAAAATAAGGGCCATTAAAAGGGAATGGTTGACAATGATTTTTGTTTTAGGATTTTGAGCTTTATTAGCCATGCATATTAATGAGTCAATTAATTCCATTCGTCCTCGCGAGTGGTCTGTTTGTTTTTTGCCTGACCTTTTATCTTAGATGCGTTCACGCTTGGCTCGGCTTAAGCACTTACTCCATACTGTGTTTCCCATAGCCTCACGTCCAAAAAGGGAGTTTTTTTTATGTGTTTAGCACTAAGATTCTCCCCCCTCTCTTTTGTTTTCTCTCTGCAACTCTCATCCGTCCACCCCCCCCCTCTCTCTACGCCTCCCTCTTCTATCGTTTTCTCGCTCTTTCTCCCTCTGTCAGAATGCCTGCTGGATGTACTCCTCTCTAAATGTGACAGGAAATATGCTATTATAGCATGCAGAATATTTGCCTGATGGGATTTGCAATAAAATTACTACATTTCCTTTCCATTAGGATCTCTAAAACCCCTCTCTCTAATTTATGATTACCCTGGCAAAAAAGACATGTTATATACATAAAGACTAAAGTAGCCCCCAGTCCACATTTAGCCCCGTCCATGCTTTCAAAGTTAGTTGAGAGGACAGGAGAAATAATTGAAAAGTGCAGCTGGACTGTGTACAATCTTGTAAGGGATGCCTAGAAAATGAGATTAATCAGTGCGCAGACATTGTGGGGAAAAGTTTGCAGTGAATGCCTGACAGTCGTGCTCTTTCTCTCATTTCAAATGTTGGCAGGCTAGCAGGCAGCTCCAAGGGAAATGCGCTCCTTTCATACTTGAGTAATTGATGAATTGTATGCAATATGCAAATGAGAATCCATAAATCTTATGAATGACAGCTTAATTTATGTGAGCCTTAATGAATGCAGGATTAGATTTTAATTAAATATCCTCAAAGGCACCCTGACTGGGTAAGTTTTTAAAGCCTTGTTTTGAAGACTTGTTTCATATGCATCGCAGTTCATGAAAAAGAGAGATCAGTGAGAGTGGTTAGATGAAATTTCCTCGCGGTTTGAAGATAAGACCTGTTCTGTTTTGCTAACCAAAGGCACTCGCAATTAATAAATATTGGAGCCAAATCATATCTAGCAATCTCATTTAGGCTTTCCTGGAACTGCTCATTCTCATACATTTGATTAAGTGCATTTACTTTAAGCGCTATCTGATTTCTAACATTTGGTACAGTATCTTTTTAATTAAGAGAATCATCCATTAGGCATGGAAAAGTCAACCAATTAGGCTTTCCTCATCAGCTCCCGTGATGTAGGAAGTCTGCTTACTCATTATCAGAGTCTGTCGATGTGATACTAAACAATCTTGGACTCTGTAGTTATGCGACGTACAATTATGAAATCAGCTTTTAACATTAATGATGCATGGGAATAATCAGCAATTTATCGTGTTTTTAGATCTCTTTTTTTTTAAGATTCTATTTCACAGCTGAGAGGCTTCAAACGGCTCTAATAGAATGCGATTACAAGACTGAGCTCTTTGTAGCTACTGTAACAGTGATTTTCTCCCGGAGCCCGGCTGTGGTTTCATGACACAGGCTCGAGGAAAAGGAGCATGACTGACTCCCGAGTTCCTCCGTAGCATCAGCCTCTGTGATGGTCTCACCCAGCGTGGTTCTAATCAGGCCTGAGCCCAGACAAAGGCACCAGGAAGGCACCGACTCTCCCAACTACTACTGATCTCAACCCCGCACATTAGTCCACCACACAGGGATCAGAGCACAGACAGCACTTTAAAAGGGGTTTTAGTGGGATTGATGCTAACTCTCTCCCGCCTTTGATTTCACACCATTTGATCTGTGATATATTGTTCCGTAACAAAGGTTCACAGTTTGCAGGCGGATGCAGCTGTTCCTACCCCTAATAAATAAAAGTGTTTTTTTTTTTCTCCTCTCCTCGCACTCTTCACACAAACTCGCTGTAATCCAGCTATCTAGATCAGATAAGCGCGATGTGGCTACCTGTGCGAGGCGGTGTTTGACAGGTGCAAGGGGAAGCTGATTGAGATAATCCAAGAATAGGCTCAATGCAAATACAGATACAAGATGAGGGTGAGGATAGATGGACGCGTGAAAAAGATGGATGAGTGAACGCATTCCCATGTATCACACTGTGGCTCCGAGATTATGATCATCACAACCAATAGACTGCCAAGGTCAGCAGGAAGTATAAATCATCTTTTTTTTTTTTCTCCCCCCTTTTCGTTGAAGGTAACATGTATTCCTGTCATTTTCACTGGGGTCTTTTTGGCAATTTTTTACGATTATTATTTCACATAACAATTGTCCAGGGCTGCACCTAACAATTACTCTCATGATCAATTAATTTTTTAAATAATGTATCAATTATTTGGTCTAGAAAATGTCAGAAAAAAGTGAAAAATGCCTGTTATTTTATTCATTTTAATTTCCTAAAGCCCAACATGACAACCCTTAAATTGCTTTTTTTGTCCGCTCACACAAAGCCCCAAAGATATTCATGTTACATGCATATAAAAACATAAATTTAGGATGCTCAAACCAGAGAAATTTACATTTTTGCTTGAGAATGCAACTATTTGATGATTGATAAATCACTGAATCAATCATTAAACAGTTGCCGATTAGTTTTTAAACAGTGTTCAATATTGTACAAAGTCTAAAAAAAGAAATCCCGTGTAGATGATTAATAAAATACTTCCTCATCTGTTAGTTGCATGGGCGGGGGATGTTATCTGTGTTTACCGACACGATTGTGTTCTCCATAGCAGAGCTATATGGCAGCTCATCAAGGTGGGAACCAGAGAAACTGAGAACACATAATTAATTAGACATATACATTAACACCGCGAATCCACAGCGGGAAATCAGAATGTGTTCATTATTGACTTTATATACTAATACTTGCGTGTCAATCATCCTTTTGTTGCCGTGAGGTGACGTTTTCTTGAAAGCAGACAGAACAAACAGTGGAGCTTGTTTCCAAAATAACTAATTTCTAGACTTAAAGTTAAACATTTCATCTCTTCCCCTCAGCCAACCCTGTTATCTTATCTGCGGGGATTTTAAATTGGTAGTAATACGCCACAGCCATGTTATCCCTGTCTTTCAACAAACATAGTTAACCTCTCAGGGGAGCTGCGCGCATATTGTTAAACTGTTTGATTGAACCAAATTAAAAAAAAACCCTCTAAACTCAGCATATTCGGGGCCCCCGCTGGTCTGAGGCCTCTGAATTTCTGCCTGACCTGGCACTTAAAAAGGTAAGGAGCTGCTTTGTTTTATCAATAAGACCTTGTTTTCATGGCTGGTCACCACCCCGGCGAACCAATCAATGGGGCATGCTCTGCTATCGCTGTGAGAGAAATGAAAAATAAACCCCAGATAATCCTTCAGTTAAAAGGTTACTCAGGGCGATAAAAGCTATTTTGTTAATTTATTTACTCTCTGCACTGGAGAGATAAAGAAAAGGAACAATTAGGGAATTCTAGGTGAGAGATTTTAAAAGGGCAATGACATTGGGTTAATATTTTATAAGGCCTGATTGGCAGAGACCTGGAGAGGCCTTTTGTTTACACAAGCCCCAGACGGAATGATTCACTCGCTTGTTTTGGCCGACTGGGCGGAAATGGAATAAATATCTCCATCCTTACCTTTTAGAAACGTCAAACAAAAGACCGAGATAAAAGGTTAATGGCTCAATCATAACCACCAGGAAATAATATTATGCTCTTTCTCTGCAAACCGGAGCCACTATTGACATAATCAGGTTGAATTCCTAAAGATATCCGCAGATGGGAGGAGCAGATGATTTTTGTGTGTAACTAAATCCACTGAGGGAGTGTGCTCGCTTGGGCTAAACATTACATTTGTGGTCTCAATTGATTTATAACAGATCATAATCACTGCATTAACGGCGTTCTGGGTAATAAGATCTCAGTCACTGCTTCCGTCGACAGAAAAGTGTCTGATAGTGAGATGTCAGAATTTTGCCACCAGATCAAAAACCATCCCTGATATCTCATGCGATATTATACCTCTTATTATACCTATCACCCTCGCGTTGGCTTCCTGTAAACGGGGGTGCGAACGTGAATTTAATTATTGTGCTTTTATTGCATTGTAGCGCTGAAATTGGACTCGTGTGGAGTGTATTGTTGGGCCCCGTGTAATCTGATTGCATGCGCAGCGTAGTGTGTTGGATAGTATCAGGTTCCAGCCGACTCTGCTGGGTCAACACACGGACGGGCCATTAAAGGAAGTCTGGTTCAGGGAAAGTTCACCACTATTTTCTTTTCACCATGGTAGCCAAACAAAAAAAAAAAAAAAAAAGGGAGAATAGATGTGTAACATATTTGTGGGCCCCCAGCCCAAAGCTGGTGGGGCCTATTTTGTTTCCTTAATTGAAGCCAGCTAGAGATATGAGGGCTCTGAATATCTTTAGTATAAACATAAACAAAGCAGGGAATAAAATTCTTTCATGATTGGCCTCCGATACAGAAATAATATTGTCCAAATAAGTCCATTTTGAAACCCGGAGGTTCCTGTTTTCTGAAACATTTTAAATGAAAAGAAGGCAAGAAAAGACAACAGCAGGATAAGGCATGACAAGAACCAAAATTCCAATCATAAATCCAGTTGTACTATCTTTTTTTTTTGTTGCAATAATGGCCTAGTTTGGAGCCGTTTCTGTGCCAGGCTATTTAGGGAATCAGCATCTGCTGCTTGATAAATAGCCTGGCTCTTTTGTTTTAGGCCAGGTTGACTTCCTCTCTGGACTTATTAGCCCTGCATGGCTCTGACCGTTGCAGATCTGCAGTGATGTTCGCATGCACGCCTAAGCCTTGGCGTTTCAAGGAACTAAATTACACATTAAGAAGCGTTACTCTGAAAATAACATTGAATAAAAGAGGAAAATAGTCACAGGACACCCTCTGTTATGAAGTGCCTTTTTTCTGTAAATTTAAAACACTACTCGGTCCTAAGAAAAGGAGGCGATAACCTTCATTTCTGAGAGGCTTTCCTGTTGCTCGGAGGTTCCTCAGTTCAAAGCTCCTTTTCAGTTGGTGTATTGCTTTCATGGCTAGCCAGTGTTATTTGTGTGCAGAGAGTAGCTGAAATGCTATCCCTTTAAACACGCAGACACATTTCTCTCGCAGCCTACCTAAACATTACCTTTACTTAACTGGGTCTTTGTACCTGGGGTTCACATCCTTTGACATGATCTAAGGTTGATGTGACATTTTTTTTTGTCCATTCGAGGGCCTTTTTTTTTTCGCTTTTAGTATTGTTGGTAAAAAGCCTTTTACCCATCACATACCCTCTATTGAGGTCTTTCATAAATAATTCAGCCAGAGTACAAGTGAAAGTGATGACAGCAAAACTGTGTGCGATCTCTCCCTCTCATAAGATCAAAGAGGTGCTTCTATAGAAATAGGAATTACATTTCCAGACGTTCCTAGGTTGAGCGGGTGCTCATTTCTCCCTCTCTCTCTCTCTCTCTCTCTCTCTCTCTCTCTCTCTCTCTCTCTCTCTCACTGCCCTCCTCTCACTTTCTGTCATTCGCTCTCCCTCTCGCCACTTCTTTCTATCACTTTTGTGTTTTCCCTCCAAAGGGACACAGTTGGATGAAGGTCTGCTTTTAGTCTTAAAAACCTCCAGAGCCGGTATATGAGAGAGTCAGCACATTCAGACAGATAGAGCGAGTGCACTCTATTAGCAGGACTGAGGTAAATAAACCTCACAAGACACGGCTGAATAAATTCAACTACTAAAGGCTGTGTGGTATCTGAGCTAAAACACTGCATCGCTCTGCAGATACTGCCGTTGGGAAATGTAGGGAAATGTACTGTAACACAAACAGCCTCATATACTGTACTGGCTGATAAAGTCCTGAGGGAGCCATCATTGTAAAAAAAAAAAAAAACAACAACAAAAAAAGCATTACATTAGATACGTCATATTGATTCATATAATCTTAAATACATTTTTAAATCCCCCATAAATCAGTAATCATCTGAAAATCATTTGACAAAGATAAAAAAAAAAACAAGTTTACCTACAAGTAATACATTTACAAATAATAAGGGCTATCAAAGTTAACGTGATAATGACGTGTTACATTTGTTTTAATGTCGCTTATTTCTTTAACGCATTGACGCAATTTGCGATTCTTTTGGTTGTAGTGGGCTCAGTTTTAAAGCTGGAGTGAAGTCATGTTTATATCATACTAGCTTGTCGCGAAGGAGGCTAAATAACGCTCCAAGCTTACGCTAAATTTTGGCGAAGAAAAACTGTCATGACCATTTTCAAAGGGGTCCCTTGACCTCTGACCTCAAGATATGTGATTGAAAATGGGTTCTATGGGTAACCACGAGTCTCCCCTTTACAGACATGCCCACTTTATGATAATCACATGCAGTTTGGGGCAAGTCATAGTCAAGTCAGCACACTGACAGCTGTTGTTGCTTGTTGGGCAGTTTGCCATGTTATGATTTGAGCATATATTTATTTATGCTAAATGCAGTACCTGTGAGGGTTTCTGGACAATATTTGTCATTATTTTGTGTTGTTAACTGATTTCCAATAATAAATATACACATGCATTTGCATAAAGCAGCATATTTGTCCACTCCCATGTTGTTAAGAGTGTTAAATTCTTGACAAATCTCCCTTTTAAGGTACATTTTGAACTGATAAAAAATGTGCGATTTATTGCGATTAATCATGGACAATCATGTGATTATTTGCGATTGAATATTTGAATCGATTGACAACCCTAGTTTTTTTTGCGACATTTCAATAGTTCGCTTAAGATTTGCTTGACAATTGAATGGAAACACGACTAATGACATACATACTCTATAAGCATGTCGGCACACCCCTTCAAACCTTATTTACAGACTAAAAATTTACTTTAATGCAGTCTCCTAAAGGCGCAGGGCAAGAAGCTCAGCCAACACATTCTCCGGTTTGATTTCCGTCCCTGTCCTATCTCTGTAAAATTTATCCTGTTTATCCATGTTTCCTCCCATAGTAGTTACAGCACGCTACGGAAGCCCTTTGGTGTTTTAAAGATGGATTAAACTCAGTTCATATTAGAGAGAACTTAGTATCCCGTTAAAGCTTGAAAATGGACTATTGTATGTGAAATAATGTATGAAGCCAATATGTCACCTGTGTCAAGTCACCCATAATTCATCTTCAGCTGAGACATCCAGCTCCTTGTTCATAAAGAATATACCTTTATAGGTCCCCTCATTATATGCTCATTGCATTTTTTTCTACCCTGTAGGCTTTTCTTTGTAACTATAAGCCAGCAAAGTAGGTATTGATTGCAACTCGAAGCTGTATTAATAAGTGAATGAGTAAGATGTGTGAAAAGTCAGGGGTGTATCTGCTTTGAAGGCCTTTTCTCCCGCACAGTAAGGTGGCACAGTCATTTATCACGGCTGGATCTGTGCCCCTCGTTTGGTGTAATAAAACTCCCCCATCAGAACCGTCCAACAGGTCTGAATCACTCTGTCACACCACCTTCCAGCTAAGGCACGCATTAAATCAAGCAAGCAGAACATTTCCTAAGGCAGCCATTGCCTTTTAATTTCCTGAAGAACCTTAAAATATCATTCATTACCAGAACTACACATATTTGGTTTTTAAAAGTCTCATAAATCAATAGTGGCCTGACTGCAATAATTATAACAAGTTAACATGTAATTTCCAGGCCGAGGGCCGCGCACTGGATTTTAGCATATGCAAACGAGGCAATTCAAATAGTGTGGGGATATTAATACGGAGGAACAGGTAACGAGGTACGGGTTATGAATTATGCATCAAAAAGTGGTTGATCTTCAATAAAGGAAATGAATTCACCGTGTAATCTAATTAGTTATGGAAGTCTATTATGTTGAGCTGCAGAAAGCAACTGTCCTTGAAAAGAAATTTATTTACAGTACATGTTAGCTCTTTGGAATGGAATTGCATTCTGGAGTGCTCCAAATGTTAACACCCCCCCGCCGCCGCTGCCGCCACCACCACCACC
>CAKALG010041533.1:0-20611 GCA_916700815.1 Helicolenus hilgendorfi | reverse complement strand
AACATCTGTATTTCCTCTTCTACTTTACATCCTTTTTAGTATAAAATGTCCTCTGTGTTTCCACAGACAGTGTTACCCTCCTCAGCTGCAATGGAACAATAGTAACAAAACAAGGAATTTTGTAGCCTACTTACTAAAACCACAGTAACTTTGGAAGATAGGCCGATCCACTGAGCTTGTCTACAAAATGAAGCCTCAGATAAACTTTGGAATAGGCCTGTACTTTTAACAGAGAGACTATAGCTTCTTATTTTGTCCTTTAAGAGGGGATCACCTAATGGCCTATATATGAACAAGAGGAATGATCACAGCAAGACAAACCTGTTTCAACAGACGTATGACAATTGTTTTAAGACAGACTTGAAAAACTGTGGACCTATCCTTTAGTGCAGTCAGACACTTCTCAAATGTTTGTCACCTGTCCTATAAGCTCACTGTATTTCTTCTGAGAAAAAAAAAAGGAAATACAGTTTTGTCCAAAAGCCGTTCAGACTTTAAGTGTTTGTTTAAATGTTTTAAAGCTAAAAACAAAGATTAACTGTTAAAGGTTAAAAGTTAAACCAGTTACTACAATTACAAAAATAGTATGCCAGCACAGTATAAGAAATAAATACACTTCAATTTTAATGAGTCATATTTGTTTTATTAATTTGGGCAGCTTTTCATGCTCTACAACTCAAGTCAATTGTATTCTTAACATAAACTATGTTGCTTTCCCAAAACACTTGTTATTCCATCTGAGACTGTTATGAGTTAGTTAATCACTGCATACAGCAATTATTTCCATATATCCTCCAGGCACAAGAGGTTCAGGTAATATACAGCATGATATCTGTGATCTGAGTGAAATTGTCAACTTATGACATCTGGTGGTCGTGTGCAACTGCAAACCCCCATAGGGAGACTTTTATAAATCATCAAAAACGTTGTGTACCATACACAGTATATATAGGCTATATGAAATGTCAATTAAAAATGTATTTGCCTATTGCACTTTAATGATTCCTCAATCCGCATCCAAAGAGCAGGTGATGACTTTCTCTCCCCACAGCAGTTACACTGGACTGTCTGCTGAATTTGGACACTGACAGACAAAGAAAGGAACGGATGAAGCTGCTTTCCACGCATTAAGAAGACGTTAAGATTGTATTTTTCTTGAGAAATGGAGTTGTCAAATATAGTCCTGTTTTTTCTCCTGAAGATGTGCTATTGATGGAGAGAGAGCTGTCCATCTTGATTTATTTGTAATCAGAGATGCATGTTGCTTTATTGATTATTTTAGGTCTCTTAGAGGTGATATAATTAAGTAGAGCTCTGAGGATAAAAACTAGAAGCATGCCTCACCAAAAGTTTTTTTTCCTGTTCTTTGGAACAACACAAAGACTCGTGACAGAGGACTTGAGGGGCCGTCCTGGTTCATAGCAAAGCATGTCATGCAGGTCGGTGTAAGACCACGAAGTGCTTTAAAGACACGTTTTTACAATCAATATGAAAACTGACAAGCAACCAATGTAAATACTTTAAAACAGGTGTAATGTGTTCTCTCCCTCTGGTCCAGCACTCAGGCTGTAGATTTCTGAATCAATTCTAACTGATTTATGACTTTTTCTTTTGCGTAGACCAGATAGGAGAGCATTGCCTGCTGGATATGAAAGTGTGCATTAGGCTCTCTGTGTAGCTCATAGAGAGAAATAGTCACACTTTAGCCATATCTTTGAGACGATAAAAAACAGATGTGGTAACACACCGACACATGAAAGTTTAGTTCTGAGTCAAAAACGACGGCTTGAGGTAAATCAGAGGATTAGATTTTGTGGCCAGTATCTCTCTTATACTCAGCTGCACCATTTCCTCTCCTGCCAGAAAAAAAATGCGGTTGCCTCCAACAGTTATGGGCAATTTAGGTAAATAATATGTCCACCTATACATCCATCCATATTCTCTAAACAAATAATTCTGTTGAGGGTCAGCGCTCTTTGGGCAAGAGGTTATGACTTGGATAGATTGCCAGTCTATCACAAGTAGAGATAGAAACACACTCACACACCAATGGGCAATTTACTTAACCTGTCCTCTAACTATGCAAGGAAACTATTGCAGACACAGGACAGCATGAAACATCAGACAGAAAAGGCCCCAGCTTTTCAAACCTAAGACTTGTTTTTGTTGGGCACCAGTGCCAACCTAACCGCTGCCATGCCTGAATAATGACCGTCCAGTCCAGAATTTCAACCACTGAGCACAACACAGATGTGGATGCCATCGATGCCATGTGGCACAACTTAGGCACAGACTGTGTTGGGACTACTGTCCGTATAGGCTTATGTACCTCTACACTGTAACGGAGTCTTTCAAAGAACAGCTCAAGACCCACTTGTTGTCTTTGGCTTTTTAATGTACTTGATTGTGATGACTAACTGGCCTTTTATAATGCTCATTATAACAGTCTTTTACTCATGGCTTTTATCTTGGTCTCTGTCTGTGGATGTGTGAGAGTTTGTTGTCTGCTCTGTTGACCTGTTTTTATTCTGCCTATGTCTGTAAAGCACTTTGGTCAGTTCATGTTTTAAATGTACTATAGAAATACATCTGACTTAACTTGACTTGACTAATGCTACACAAAACAAACATCAAGGCATGATGGTCCTATTCTAAAGTGCTGATTTAAAGCAGAATATTTCATCCTAATAAAAATCACAGGGAATTATTTTGTGGACAGATTTGTAAAAAATGTGTTGATTTTATGACATATTTACTTTATAAAACCACATGCTTGGTTAGTTATCATTATACAGCAGTTTAACCTCTGTAAAAATCCTATGCCTGAATATTTATGACATTTTTTATAAAACATACCTGGGGGTGGGAACAGAGGATCATACCTGCGTTGGAAAAATATCACAATGAAGGCAAAAATATATGCTAAAACTTGCATCTTTCCTGCTACCCTACCTTCATTTCTCCTTTATTTGTTTTCAATTTGATTGCCTCCCATGTCATTCTCTCTTTTGATATTATTTCCGTTTAATTTTCTTTCTTTTGTTTTTGTCCTTCCCTCCTTCAATACCGTGGACCAGAAAACAAACAGCACATCCCACTAAACCTGGTTTTGACCATTTGCAGGTCAATTAAAAATGACCAACATAATAAGATAAGATAAGATAAGATATTCCTTTATTAGTCCTGCAGTGGGGAAATTTGCAGTGTACAGCAGCAAAAGGGATAGTGCAAAAAACAAGATGCATCAGCTAACATAGTAAAAAAAAGAGCATGGTTCAACATGGTTGAAAAGTTATATTTTTAGATGTCTATCTTACATATAATAAGCACTGTTTCAATTGCCTTTTCCATGACTATATAGTCACCACACGGTGTTATTTACAAGTGAGATGATGTTAACTTTTGCCTTTTTTTCCCCACAATAGTCAATATCTGTCATCAAGTTAATCATATCTGCCTCCGAGCCAAGACATTAGCAGAAATGAATTGTGATTTCTCTATTGATTCCTCAACGTTTTTAACCAGTATGTTTTAACATAAGACTTATACTGTACCATTTAACAACAGCAAAACAATACCAAAAGCTACAGGTGAGGCACAATGTCATTATTGGCCAGGGGATACTGTTTGGCTGATGATCTTTTACTTGCTAACCCAACACTGTAGTCAAAGGATTTCCAATGCACAGTGTCTTTGAGTGAGTGCTATCAGTGATCGATTGACCATAAATTGTCACTGGCAGCCCACAACAGCAGTCTGCATCACTTTCAACCACAGAGACCCTAATGCACAACAGAAAACAATGTTTTGCAAGATGAGTACATGACCACTGTCAAACCACGCTTAATGTTTGAAGCCTACAGGAAAAAAAGAAAGAAAAAAAAACAAGCATAATACAGTTTACCCATGTTTCTGAAAGATCCTTCCTACCTGCCATCCCACCCTACCAACAAGGCGTTTACAGAGAATCAACAAATTATGAAAATATTTTGTTATTAAAGGGATGATCAAATATTATGGACAGGTGATTCAATATACACATTGGTATGCAATGCCAGGGTGTACAGTCAAGGCGCAGGCCTATAGTCTAGAACAGTTTGTGTTATTTACTTACTAAAATTAAGTTAAATAATTTCAACAACCTACATTAGTCCTCATTAGAGAGGGTATGTGCACACAGCCAGTGCCGTGTGTGCTCTTAAAAGCTGGAAGAGATCACAAAAAGCACATACTTTGGTGAAATTGTTGTGGTAAAAACAAACAAAACAATGAAATCACATGGAAGATCATGTTCAAAGAAAACAATACTGAAAACCCCCAAAGCGATTATGGAAAGAAAGGTAATATAGAGGCTTTTCAGTTTGTGTATGTGGGTTTAGTGAAGTTATTGTCAGTTGCTTTATGTCAATAAGTACTGTACTTGTCTGCCTGTTGTGCTTCACTGAATTAGTATAAATTGTGTCTCCTCTGACAGACAATATTACCCTGAAGTTAAACCACCTTGGCCAGTTTAGAGATCATGTGGTAATCTTCTATAATTAACAAACACTTGACTAAAATAGTCTCTTAAAAGCTGCAACAAAATGTTTCAAATGTATGAAATAATTTAAACTACCCTTTCTATTTCTATGAACGAGACGGGAGAGAAAGGTGTCACCATGAACACTCTCAACTTTTTATAAGTATTCAGATGTAGTGTACAGGAATTGAGCAACTCCTCTGGTTAATCATTTTAATTCACATATTGGATCTTGTTTTTATGTTCTCTGTTTCTATAAATGTGTTTATAAATGTTCCACTTGGTTCTCATCTACCTGTGAACCAACATAGGAGTTTGTCATACATGCACAATAAGTGTTTAATGTTTAATATTTAAAATAAGTGATAATACTCTTATAATAACCCCGTTAACAATATCATTTTAACCTACCAAGTTAGGATGTGGTCATGGAGATGCATTCCTGAACTTCTGTGTGTTCAAAACAACATCTGTGACGTGCATCAGCAGTTGGATTATTGAATTTGTAAAACCTTCTTGTGACACTGATGATGTTGTTAAGCAAAAACCTCAAACACAACTAAAAGTCGAATGCTTTTCAGTCCGGAGCGCCGATCTTTAATCAGATTCATCCTCACATTGTCAAAGTTCAAATAAAAGTACATTGTGTATCTCATCATGTGCTCAGACTTGAGCTGTATATGAGCACAGCTTCAGTTCCCAGAAAAACCCCCACCATCTGATATTTCCTTGATTCCAACACTGATCACTCCAGTATATGTTTTGACCACAGGATGGCAGCAGAAGCTTATTTTGTTTAGCATTATGCAGACCATCTGGTGATGACGTCCATGCTGCTTACAGTTCTTACTTTACACTTTATTTGGAGATTGAGCGTCAGCCACAAAATGAGTAGAAGAAGTTTAAAGGTTATGAATAATCACATGCAGAGCTACTGCACTGCAGCAGTCAAGTGACTCACCCCGCTGACGACATTGACCTGTACATGACCTTGCATTTCATCTGATTATCGAACAAATTAGGTTATATTTATACATATTATATTACATGGTATTATTATATCATTGTTAGGCTATTGGTGCACATATAGGCAGCATTTTCATGTTGCACCTGCTTGTTGAGATGTTTACTCCATAAAAAAATGCATTATATTTTATATGTCGATCATATACAGTATTTTGTGTATTAAATAGGCTGTCAATCGATTAAACATTTTCGATTAATGATTAAACGTGATTAATCGCAAATGAATCGCACATTTATATCTGTTCAAAATGTACCGTAAAGGGAGATTTGTCAAGTATTTAATACTCTTCTCAGAGTGGGAGTGGGCAAATATGCTTGCTTTATGCAAATATATGTAAATACTTATTATTGGAAATCAATTAACAACACAAAACAATGATAAATATTGTCTAGAAACCCTCACAGGTACTGCACTTAGCATAAAAATATGCTCAAATCATAACATGGCAAACTCAAGCCCAACAGGCAACAACAGCTGTCAGTGTGTCAGTGTGCTGACTTGACTTTTGACTTTGACCCAAAACTGTATGTGATTATCATAAAGTGGGCATGTCTGTAGAGGGGAGACTTGTGGGCACCCACAGAACTCATTTTAATTCACATATATTGAGGTCAGAGGTCAAGGGACCCGTTAGAACATGTCCATGCCAGTTTTTCCTTGCCGAAATTTAGTGGAAGTTTGGAGCGTTATTTAGCCTCCTTCCTGACAAGCTAGTATGACATGGTTGGTACCAATTGTTTCGGAGGTTTTTCTATTTTCACATGATGCCAAAATCTTCACGTTAGCTTTAAAACTGCGGCCGCTACAACCTCCAAAAGATCGGTTGTGTTAATGCGTTAAAAATATTTGTGGCGTTTAAACGAATTTGCATTAACACGTTACTGCGTTAACTTTGACAGCCCTACTATGAAATCATAAGTTACTAGTAAGTATAGCTGTGAAATGAATGTAGTGGAGTAAAAAGATATATATTATTATATATCCTTCTGATATTTCCTTCTGAAATGCAGTACAGTAGAGAAAGTAGTAGAGATATAGTAGCAAAAATGGAAAGTAAAGTAAAACTTGTGCTTGTACAAAGTACTTGAGTAAATGTACTTTCCACTACTGGTGAAGAGGTTTTTAATCTGATATGAACACAATCCTCATCTTTTACCTATCCATCCATCTACTGCATTTGTTTTCCAGTTGTTTGTGGTCACACTGGCAACAGGATCAAGGCTATCTAGGTTACTATTTCCTGACACAACACCTCCCTCCGTGACGGCTACCCTGATATGGAAGAAAAGAAAATATGATGCAGTAATAATGTAAAATCTCACATCAGATTTGATATGAATTTTGGATAAAATCCCAAATCCTGATCAATTTTGTGCCCAGAGATAATAATTTAGGCATATTTTTTCATAACAGATCATGGGGGTCACTGTGTCAGTGTGTAATTATTTTTCCTGATTTTATTGATCTTATCTTTGTTTTTTAATTCTTATATACAATTGTTTTGTTTATCTGACTGTTATTAAAATTGGCATCTTGTTGAAACATAAAAATTGTATATATTTGCAATAGTTTCTACCACAAACTAATCAAAAACATAGGAAATCACAATCTAAAATCTACGATTTTTGTTTTGTATTTTGGAACCGATGATGCATAAACATTTTTCGTCAAATCCCGAGATTGATTCTAACAAATAAAATATGATGAATAATGAAAGGCCATTCTTTTCCACTATTTGCAACTCTTTCTGCTCAGTTATGGTCTATTTTCTACAACACTCATATAAAGTTACTGGACAACTACAGACATCATACAGCCATTCTGCGCCTTGCATCTTCACAGAAATGTTTCTGCATGTATACAAGTGAAAAACATTTCGGTACCGTGTTGCTCTTTATTTCAAAAGATGAAAAAAATGTGAAAACTAGTAACAACATAATTAATATTCAGTGGACATAACTTTTCCAAATGTACACTTTATTTTAAACAAAAGTACAAAAACAAACATCAGGTATTTACAATACTTGCATGGCAATGTTCACTTTCTTTGGTCATTCTTCCAATTTGATGGTTTTGCACAAAGTAGGCAACAAACAGCAGCTTGGAGGTCTGAGATTATCACATGCTGAATCTACTATTCAACCAGACGCTGAGCAACCTACTGATGACTCACAACTTAATTACAATTTTGTCTGCAAGCAATTTACCGGTAACGGTTTCAATTCATGTTATGAGTTATTTGACAATTGTCGAATTTGCCTACCAGGACATTTTTTACAATATAAATAGCAAAAAAGAAAAATTAAATTCACATACTTCACAATTACATCCTGGTCTTGATGCATTTTCAAATTTAGTAAAATGGACCAAATTTGTGACGTGTACAGCTGCGCGTATTCCATCGTATTCTACACAAATCTGACATGAAAATATGAACCCTAGTGCACACCACAAACTGAAGCAATTTACAGGTAGATTTTCAAAAGAAGGCAAACATATCGTGACGGCTAAACGCCTTGTCCTCTCTGTGTGCTCACAGATACGCATGGCTACGCAATAAACAATCATACCTCAACACTGATGAAGCACAAATTCACTTATAGCCTTGAAACTAAAAAAAAAAATCCTTTCACTACTACAGGCTCAAGGACTTCTTCTTGCGTGAAACCAAACAGTGGCTTTATGTAAAACGATCTGTACAGCCAAATTAAAGCCAGTAATATGAGTGGAGTTATGCTATACATTCTCTCATTAATCTACCTGCTTGTGTTATACAGTGGTTATGTCGAAATGTACAGTACATTTGAAAAAAAAGAAACAAAATTAACTGAGTTTCTCTCCTGGTTACTTTTGCAAAGAGGTACACACAATCAAAGAACAAAAAAAAATCATGTAATGCCAAAGAACTCTGTGGCACATCGCCTACTTCCTGCAACATGTAAATCATATTACCATCTACAACTAATGCCGAGTATAACAATATACCCATAGCCCTTTCAGGAATTTCATCTCTATCTCAACTTTTTTTTTTTTAACGCCTGAATGAACAAACTGAAATGAATAAACAGATTTGGTATACTGATGTTGAAGGCAGAGTTGTTTGACCGTGATGACGTGAAGCTAAGAAGCGGTGGCGGTGATGATGACCCTCAGTCCCCGCGATGTCTCCGAGGGTCAGACTATCGCAGGCCTACACATCCTTACAGCAAAGGCAACTGGTCTAGTGGTAATTCTACTTGCATCAACTAACAAAACCAAAAAAAAGTTCTGCATTTTCTCAGTTTCCCAAATTCAATTCTAACAAACATGAATCCTAATAGTAGACAAGTTTACACGTGTATCAATAGTGCAGACAAGTTATGTATATCACACACAGTATCCATTCATTTTTTTTATTTTTTTTTTTTAGGAATGGAGCGGGTAAGGGTTTGAGGGGCTCGGGGGGGGGTGTTTGGATATGCTTTTTAGTAAAATTCTCCCTGAAACCAAATCCAAACCGTCTTCATCCGAATGTACACTTTTTTTTCCCAAAGACAGAGGTGAAGAGAAATGTGCAAAAGTTCCACGTTCTCACTGAAAAGAAAACAACAATATTGTTAAAAAAAAAAAAGAGAATGACTTTTGTTCATCTTTATTTTAGGCATACGATGGCAATGTTTTCTACCTTTCGCATTCCCAAAGGATGGTTGCCGTTTCTTTACACCTCAGCTTTTTGGCTGTTCTCCTCCACTTTCTCCTCCAGTTTTTTCTCCTCCTCAGAAGACCCGTTCTCCTTCTCACCAGTCTTCCAGCTTCCTTGCCTGTTTAGAATAAAACTTTGTTACCCGACATGTTGATATTCCTTCCCTCTACAGTCATTCGTGTAAGAAAAACGAACTGTACATGGTATGGTGTGTTCACTACACGTGTACAGAATAATATCTACTATACACTTTGCACTCGTACTTAAAGATCCAGTGTGAAGCATTTAGGGGGATTTATTAGAAGAAATGGAATATAACATTAATAACTATGTTTTCATCAGTGTATAATCACCTGAAACTAAGAATTGTTTTTTTATTTATTTTTTTTAGGTTAGAATGAACCCTTCATATCTACATTGGGAGCGGGTCCTCTTCATAGAGTCTGCCATGTTGCTCCGCCATGTTTCTACAGTAGCCCAGAACGGACAAACCAAACACTGGCTCCAGAGAAAGCCTTTTGCGTTTTTATGTTACCTGAAGGCCACCGTAGTTCTCCGACACATTTGGAAAGAAAGGGGTGAGTGGAAGGGTATTCAGTTGGTTGCAATCTGCAACCTCAACTCTAGATGCCACTAAATTCTATACACTACACAACACACTTGAAGGCAGGGTTGATAAAGATTTTAATTTGATTTGATTTTAATCAATAAATTAAATGCTCTGAAAAAAAGAGAAAATAAAAAGCTACTTTCATTCGAATACAATGGCAATACTGGGCTCGTTTTTTTTATTTTTTAAAAATCTAGTGTACTCTTGCCAGTTTCTCAAGATCGTCTACCCTGCCTTTAATGGATCTGCAAATATGTACTTACATGAGCAAGTTATGTGTTCATGATCAATCAAGAGCTAATTCGATTAATTTGGTAAATGCAAGGTTGATCACCAAGTGCCAACTGCCCCGGTGCCCAAGACCCCAAGAATATATCAAATATGAAGCTGGAGCCAGCAGGCAGTTAGCTTAACTTAGCTTAGCTTAGTTTAGCATAAAGGCTGGAAACGGGGAAAAATCTAGCCTGGTTCTGTCCAAAGGTAACAAAAATCAGCACCTCTAAAGGTCAATAATTAACAAATTATATATATATTGTTTGTTAGAGATACAGTGTGTAGGATTTGGTGGCATCTAGTGGTGTGGTTGCAGAGTGCAACCAACTGAGTACCCCTCCTCTCACTCCTCCCTCTCCAAGACTGCAGTAACGTGAGCCGCCTAGTGCAAAACCGTGGTAAAACCATTCGCCTCGCTCAGAGGCCATCCTTACCACAAAAACACTACTTTAAGACAAAGGGAACTCAAGCTGTACCATGTTTTTTTACTCTGCGGCTCACGTTACCGCAGTTTCAAAAGCATGTCGGAGAACTACAGTGGCTTTAAGGTAACGTAAAAACGCACAGGGCTCTCTCTAGAGTCAGTGTTTGGTTTGTCCGTTCTGGGTTACTGACCAGCAAGGCGGACACCGTGAAGTGGACCCGCCCCGAAATGTTACACACTGTTCCTTTAAATCTGGACAAAAAGTTAAAAAAGGATAAGATATGGTTTGGGGGAGTGGGGGACTTCCTGGACTCTTATCATCACCATGAGGTTGCCTGGCAGGCAAGCGCAAACTCCATGACTCCATGATTAAGTTGTGTTTCAATCAAATCATCCCAAACTAATTTACACACAGAAAACCTACTTCCAGCATAGAGAGGGCACGAAATGAAGCTGACATGTAGTTTTTAAGTATGAACTTGGTGGCGACTAGGTATACACAGGTGAAACGCAAAGCTACTATCTGTATCTCTATATTTCACAAAAATATCTGTATTTGGATTAGCTTAATTGTTTTCTACTGCCATAATACTCCTCTTACTATGTTGTTATTATTAAGTTTAGCTGCCAAAATATACAAAATAACATTGGTAGCATAATATTTTAACTATGTACCTAAATTACGTAATAATGCACCTCTAAAAAAAAGATTAGAATTATATAACAGTATTATGATTTGTAGAAAGGTGAATGTTGGCTTTCTTACTTGGATTTCTTCATGTAGACCAAGTATGCAAGGCCTATAACCAAAGTGGCGACAAGGAGACCGACTACGACGCCGACCACCAACTTGGTTTGGTCGTTATCCTCCGATTGGCCTGTAAGACAAAACAGAAACATGAGAGACCTGGGTGACACATCTCTGTATGACCCTCCAGCCTGACTGCATACTAACACAGTGAAGAAAAAAAAAAAAGAAGCCATTATGTGCAATAAATGCATTGATGAATGGACACATCCGCACTGTACATGGTTATGACTCACTGATTTAAATGTTAATGGCAGATATTCATAGTTAGTGACTCATTTTGTCAGCCAATGGGATTATGGACAATGTTGACATTTTGTCAGGATGCTGGTAACTCCACTCCTCTTATTCTGTGTTTTATTAATGGAAACACACTGTCCAAAGATTGATTTTTTGTCCAGGTGTAGAGTCCAAGGTGATGTAAAAGGTTAATATTTAATCAAGAGCCTTCTTCCACATTTGATTCCCCCATAGTCTTTACTTACCCTCCTTCCCACCCCCTCCCACTGATTCTTACAAGCAAAAAGACCGCTACAACTTACCTTGTTTATGCATGCTCACCTCGTCATTTACTGAAATCAGATATAAAATAATATTAACTTCCAAAACAAAAAGAAAACAAGCTTTATGTCCAGAAAAGAAAATACCACTCTACCTCTATTCTACTTTTGCATGCAAGTAGTAAGAAAAGAGGGAACAGATTAAATCCAGCATCCCAACATACACACCACTGAGTGAAAGGGGAGGAAAGAGAGGTGAAATGCTGTCTCAAACACACAGGAATGAGTAAGCAAAGGAGAGCAAAGAATGATATAAACACTGCACATTTTTGGACAATAGTGTGTACGAAGTGCTAAGTGCATGCGTCGATTACATTTTGACAGTGGTGACGTGATAGTTAGAAGTTAGATCTTCCCTCAGGGATCATCAAAAGGCAAACAACCACCAATGTAACCAAACAGAAATCTGTTAGAAGCAAAAATAAATGCTGCTAATTTATACATTATGTATTTATACAGCATGTGGTTTCCCTCTCATATTTAACCATTTAGCTTTTCCTAGTATGGACTAAAATTTTGGATTACAGTAAACTGATTGGTTGATTAGTAGGGCTGTAAAAGTTAACGCGATAACACGTTAATGCAGATTTGTTTTAATGCCACTAATTGCTTTAATGCATTAACGCAACTTGCAATTTTTAGGTGGTAGTGGGCTCAGTTTTAAAGGTAGATTGAAGATACTGGTAATATGAGACTATAGAAAAACCTAAGGAATCCATTGGTACCAACCATGTCATCCTAGCTTGTCGTGACGAAGCTTCAAAAATACTCCAAACTTGTGCTAAATTTAGGCAAGGAAAAATTGGCATTGCCATTTTCAAAGGGGTCCCTTGACCTCTGACCTCAAGATATGTGAATGAAAATGGGTTCTATGGGTACCCACGAGTCTCCCCTTTACAGACATGCCCACTTTATGATAATCACGTGCAGTTTGGGGCATGTCATTGTTTTGTGTTGTTAGTTGATTTCCAACAATACATATACTGTATACATACATTTGCATGAAGCAGCATATTTGCCCACTCCCACGTTGATGAGAGTATTAAATACTTGACAAATCTCCCTTTACGCTACATTCTGAACAGATTGAAAATGCGCGATTAATTTGCGATTAAATATTTTAATCGATGTCAGCCCTATTGATTTATGTGTATATCAGAAGGGTCAGCCCTAAAAGGTGATTAAAAAAACAACAACCTTATGTGCGTTTACCCTTACCTGGTTTTATTCAAGCATTTCAACATCATGTAAAGTCAACATGCAGACAGAAAGAGTTAGTGAGCAGAGTAGGAAAACATCTACAAAGGCAGTTAGTCTTTAGGGAAAACACGGACTATACTAGGCCTACCGCTTTGGACTTACCGTATGACACATTTATAGTGCTGCTATCCACGCCAAACTCATTGGCCACCGTGCAAGAGACAGTCAGATTCGCAGTAGGCACGACTTTGATCTTGTGTATTGTCTTTCCGTTGAGGAAGGGAGTCTCATCAAGCTGAACGATAAGAGAAAAACACAAACGTTAGTATTCACATATCTGCCTTCACACTGTTTCTAAACCTACAATTGCATGTGAGAAGTAGATATATTGTACCACTAGGGGGCGACGTTGGATTGATCTGTGACTCAGCCTTTCCATGACAAAGCGTGCGCCTCTGGGATATAGACACTTGAGTCTCAGAGGAAAACCCCCAGACACAAAGACAAACTGCCAACACCCTTTTCATGTCCTCTACTCATACAAGAGGATGTGGCAATTTTGTAAATAACCATCGCTGAGCCTGTATTCAAGCCTTGCATTATTATCTCTTTGAATAGGCTTTAAAAGGACGGGACGAGAGGAGGAAAAATAAACTTTGACTGAAATGCATAATTGTGCGCTATCTCTAAAATGCATTGTCCTCCAGTGAAAGAGTTGTGTGCACCTTTGGAGTTGATTAATTATGACACACAGGTTCAGGGTTTCGAGGTTAGGCACTGACTGAATGGCTTGAAAAGAATTGTAACCATCCCACACACTGCCTCGAGTTCACATGTAATTCAAACTGATTCATTGAGTGGTTCTGCTATCAGTGAGCACACAGGTACGCCACAGAAACAAAAGAGGAGAAAAAAGGGTCCATTTAAAAGGGATTGTCTTCATGACAGTCTGGCGAGAAAATACTGTGTTTGAGAGCCTCGGAGAAAATGAAGAGATGTACTCTTTCGAAACACTGAGCACAACCGCCTAGAAATATTTGGACTAGATAAGTGTGGTAGCTGGGGAAAACACTAACAGTGCAAACTGCTATGCACTTAACAGGGAGTATTCACCCATTGGCAAAAGCAAAGCATGGACTGTCTCAGGACCAAGACACTGGAAAACCTTGGATTTGTTAGCTTCCCCACAATGGCAGGAGGCTTAAACAGACGGCCTTTGTTCAGCCACATCTTCACACCTCTGCTGATGTTATTCATAGGTGTGTTCTGAGGAAAGCAGTGCCGTTATATATGAGCATCTCAGTGGTTTGTCTTCACTGCTTAAAGAGACGTTTACAGCTTCTGGCTGTTCAGTGAAGGAACAAGTGTATTTTCAGAAGTTGTTTGATGAACGAGACACCTAAATAGCACTAAATATAATCACAAAGTGTAGCTCTGTAACACCGGCTGCACATAGAAATCATCTACAACATATCTCCTTGCTACTTTATTGACAACATATTTAGATGCTGTTGCCTAAACATGTCCCGGCAGGTATTGTACTGCAGGACAAACCGGTTGCTATTGTCAGAGCATGGATTGCTATGACAACCAGTATTGACTTAACAGCCAAAGAATGACTGAATGACTGACAGAAACATTCAAAGCAATGAATGATGTGTCTCTTGAAAACTTTATTTCAAGTGTGATTGCAGGTGGTCAGGAGGACGACATGAAGAATAACCGGGATGTGTGGTCACTTGTTAAAGCTGATATCCATCTTGTTTAGGGCTGCAACTAATGATTATTTAATTGTCGGTTAAGCTGTCGATTATTTTCTGATTAATCGATTAGTAGTTTTGGCTATAAAATGTCAGAAAATATAAAAAAAAATGCTGATCAGCGTTTCCCAAAGCTCAAGATGACGTCTTGTTTTGTCAACAACTCAAAGAAACTCAGTTTACAGTGATAGAGGAATAAAAAAACTGAAAAAACAGAACATATTGACATTTAAGAAACTGGAATTAGAGAATTACTCTACCCGATTAATCCATTATCAAAATACATGGCGATTAATTTAATAGTTGACAATTAATCGATTAATTGATTAATCGTTGCAGCTCTAAATTCTTGTTTTTATAATCAATAAATCTTTACATCCAACTGTGGCGGAACACACGTTAATAAGCACATGGGGGAAACTCTCACCATAATCTGGGATTGAGAAATCGGTTTGTCATGTTTGTTAGGTTGCGGCTGTCCTGGATGACGATGAACGATAAACTCAGGTTCAGTTATTGAAATGAGGCATAGGCCATTTAAAAGTTATAATTATAGTTATATAAATCGCAATCCTTGAGATTTTCATGAAAACAAGCTCTGTTTTATATGTTATTTATTGTCAGCATTTTTCAGCAAAAGCTCTTCCATGTATCTATATTCATTAATTACTCTCTATATAGTTATTTTCATTGTTAGTGGCGGTGTATGCCATTCCCACGCTGGATTAAAAGTGCCTATCTCACACACAAGGGATTCACAGGAAACAATGAGATCCAGCTTTGCTTTCAGTAAATTACTCGAAAGCTACTCGACCTCTTCATTAAAACAACGTCAGTTTGTTTGGCTGCACTGTGTTACAGATACACTGGTTCAATACGAACACTCAAGTGTTTGCTGTAGTGGCCTATTAAACTAAATTTACTGTTACCACGGTAACCAGGACTGAAATCTTAGGGATTATAAATTTATGCTGTGCTTCTAAACAACACCTGTTTTTATGAAATGGGCAATTATGGTATGGACTATTTACAGTAGCAGTGTGTACACCCGACATGGACTTCCATTTCCACACCCTCATTCACAACAGCTCCCCAACATCAGATCTTAAGACCGGTCAAATTGTCACGAGCCTACAGTGTGTTTGTCTACGGCTCCGTGCCACATGTTGCCAGTTTACTTTTGGTTTTGAGGAGTTTGTGTGTTGCATCTGCTCTCACTAAAACTCCAACGGTCATCACTCCAGCATGGACACAGAATGTACCCGGAGTACCAGCGAGTACATTGGACGGTTTGCATTCAGCCTTGCACCACATTAGATCTTGTAAACTGTGTCTATCAATCTAAAAGCCCAGACGATGTCCGATACCTCCAAACATCCAGCCAAAGTTAAAGTATCCCAGTATCCTAAGAACTAATTCTGTAAGAGTGTATGTGTGTGTGTTTGTGCATACCACGGTGCCGTTGATGCTCCAGGAAACAGCAGGCTTTGGAACACCTTCTACCTCACAAAACAGGACTTCGTGTTTGCCGTCATCACCGGGCTTTTTGGACAGCTGTTTGATGACTGGAGCACCTGCAACAGGATGTAACTCTTCAGATACATCTGAATGAGCGCATGTGTGGTGTGAATGGTTGCATTTCGTTCGTGCACATACACAGGATGAGTGGGGAACGTCCTTACTGCAAGCAATAGTTTGACATTTTTGGGAAATGCGCTTTTTCACTTTCTTGCTGAGAGTTAGACAAGAAGATTGATACCACTCTCTATGCCGATGGCAAGTATGGAGCTACGGCCAACAGCCGGTTAGCTTAGCTTAGAATAAAGACTGGAAACAAGGGAACAACCAGCCTGGCTCTGTCCAAAGGCAACAAAATGTGCCGACGAGCACCTCTATAGCTCACTTATTAACAGGTTATATCTCGTTTAATCCGTGTAAAAACAAAAAATTGTTGTTGTGAGTAACTTCCTGGATCATCTCTGCTGGTTGCCTGGCTACCCATCATAAAACAATTTTACGCTTTTACAATTTTGTTTCCAGTATTTAAGATATAATCTAACCTGCTGCTGGCTGTAGCTTCATGTTTACCGTCCAGACATGAGAGTGGTATAAATCTTCTCATCCAGCATTCAGCAGCAAAGTGAATAATCGTATTTACCAACAATCTCTGAGTTTCCTCTGCGTCCTTACCTTCGACAACCAGTTCAAGAACAGCTTTTCGACTGAGGAGCCCCATTGTCACCTCGCACTCGTAACTGCCAGAGTCGGCGAAAGTCAGGGTGGTAAACTTGGGCTCTTTGTCCAGTTGAACATTGTCCTGAATTAAATGAAAAAGGAAACCAGCACGGTCAATAACATCCACAAAGTTTTCTTCACCCGCTTCAGGCTTTGTTGTATAAAAGATTGCTTTTACCTTTGTCCAGGAGACCTTGGAGTCTCCGGAGGCATCAATCTGGAAAGTTAGATCCAAGGCCTCACCGGCACTCTTGACGATATTTCCAGAGGGGCTTAAATTGATGTCTAGGTCTAACAAGAGAGAAGAGGACGGTGAAAAGATTGTTCAGAGGCCTGACAAGGGTCGAAACATTCCTGTTGTTAACCACACAACCCTGTACTTGGCTCGCTGCCCTGCAGATGCAGCTTATTAGAGGCGGCGTGGTTGACACAACACTTTTCTCCACAAAGCACAGCAAGACAGGTAAGGCTGGCGAGGAGAGACATTAGCACTTTTCATTAGCAAAAACTTTTCGCTTTCATGGCAACAAACAAGAAAAGAAAATTACGCTGATGACGATGCCGGCATGTGGCAAAATTGCGGTAATTTCCACGTTTTCAACAAACACATGTTTAGGTCTCTTACAGTTGACTGTGATGTCCTTGGATGCTTCCATTGTCGGGTCGTCAACAAGGGAGCATTTGTATTCGCCAGTGGTGTCACGCGAGACGTTCGTGATGGTGTAAGTATCCGCGTTCTCCACTTTCACCAAGTCTCCCTTCAAAGACACGCAAACAATGGTGGGGGATTAGTTTACGATGCCTTATTGAAGAAAAACAACACAATAAGAATGAATGGAAGAGCGTCGACTCTCTATGAGGTATTGATGAGCTTGTGCACCTTACCTTAAGGTGGAAGTTAAAGGTGGTGGGGGCAGGGTTACCGTCCGCCACACACTTTAGAGTCACATTGTCTCCTTCTACCAGAGGCTCCTGAGCAGAGACCTGGAGGACGATGTTCTCTGTGGAGTCTGTGCAAAAAAAATAGGAGACAGAAAATCAGAGAGGGGATGTATGTGCGGGTGGAGGGCGTACGTATTTAACTATGCATGAAACTTTGTGCTTCACTATTGGTTATGACCAACTTCTGAGGAGATGGCTGAATTGCAGTCACATTCTGAGGCGCTAGACCAAACGATGCTTTGAAATCTCAATATTTCTGCTCCATCTGAGGAAAACTCTTCACATTTCTGATAAGAAAGTGTTCCGGCACTTTTACATTTTACTTTAAAGGCCACATCGAGCAGGTAACTTCAATATTTAATGCAGCGTTCGGTTTGGATCCCACTACAGAGCTACAGAATCCACACCTCATTTTTCAACTGTCACCATTAAAGGTGCTGCTACTGTTGTCTTTTTTAGCTGGAAGCAAAAGAATGACATAAAAAAAAACTGTTAATATAGTCTGGAAAAATAACACAGGCGGCGGTCTGTCTCCACTGGCTACAGCCCGGATTTTTTAAAGAAGTCTTTCTTGGTTTTTGTTGAGAGCTTGTGGGTAAGGAGCTACTGCTGATGTAGTCCTGAAAAGCCCAGCGTGTGTGTGATGTTGAAAATCTTCAATTAAATACTCAGGCTTTTGTTACCTTTGACTGCATTTTTAAATTCATATCATATTAAGTAATATTTGTCTGGCAGCAGTTTACTCTTCAAAAATATAACAAAATCTTATTACGGTGAATAAAATCATACACCCTTAAATAATTGAAGCTCAGAATTGAAAACAGCACCACTTTTTCGCTCGTCAATACTTCAAAAAATAGGTTTTTAAAAAGTGCATAAAAAATCTATATAATGCTCCCATGGGGGAAAAAAGCACAGATACTACCAAGAAAATAGATCAACCTGGTAAAAAGAAAATGTGAGTGATTTTCTACAGGTGGAGAAACCCTCTACTGCAAGGTTGTTTTTCTTACCTTTCATCAGCAAAATAGGAATATAATCAGACAGAACCTACTTGCTTTAAAGCTACAGTAGGCAGAATATTTTTGGCATCATTTCACAAAAACTCCATAATATCCTTTCAACATATTGTAATTCAAGTGTTCTGAGAGACTTCTGCACCTCCTCATGGCTCTGTTTTCAGGCTTTAAAAAATCTAGCCTGTGACGGGAGACTTTGGCCAATCACAGGTCATTTCAGAGAGAGAGAGCGTTCCTATTGGCTGGTCATTCAACGGAGGCAGCTGTCAATCACACACAATCTCTGATCAAACGGACAAACTAGGCAGCGCGGATCAAATATGAATTAATATTTTGTTACTGTAATTCCTATTTCTCGCCTCAAATGTTTTTAGAAACATCTTGTAGTGTACTGTTTAGCTGTAAAATGAGAAAGTTTACTCCGGCTGGTGGGCGGTGCTTGGTATCTCCTCAACTGATCTCAACATGGCTGCCAGGTCACAAACTTTCTCATTTTACAGCTAAACAGTACACTACAAGATGTTTCTGAAAACATTTGAGGTGAGAAATAGGCATTACAGTCACAGATTATTGATTCATATTTGATCAGCGTTGCCTAGTTTGACCGTTTGGTTCGAGTTCGCGAGTGATTGACAGCTGCTCAGAGATGGTAGGCTCCAGCTCGGCTCTGATTGGTTGTTTTCTGTGAAATCTTGCAGATGCCATTAGGAGCACAGGAGGACACACTGGAACATGATTTTTTTCACTGTCAGATATAGTGAGTTTTATAAAAATAACTTTTTGAATCATATTTGCTCCATTTCTACCTACTGCTGCTTTACGTTCACTTTCTTGCAGAGAGTAAGGTGAGAGGTTAGATACCACACTCATATCTGCCTGTTAAATATGAAGCTACAGCAGGAGACAGTCAGCTTAGCTCAGCATAAAGACTGGAAACAGGGAGAAAGATGTAGCCTGGCTCTGTGCAAAGGTAAACAATCCACCTACCGGCACCTCTACAGCTCACTCATTAACTGAAGAAATAATATGTTTACGGATGGACCTTGCCAGGCTAGTTGTTTCCCCCTGTAGCTGTAGGCTGTAGCTTCGTATTTACTGCGCTGCCACGAGAGTGGTATCGATCTTCTCATCTAACTCTCGGTGAGAAAGCAAATATTTCTCAAAATGTCGAACTAATTCTTTAAGAAATCCTTTTTTTGGAAAATGTGTGGATCCACAGCTGGATCCTGACCTGCAACAAAAGCGACCCACCTGCTCCTCGGCACATGATGCAACTTTACATTAAATATTACTACAAGTCTGTGAGCAGGTTTTTGAAATCCTGCAAACAAGTCAAAAGAAATACTTCCTTTGGAGAGGTAAATGTAGGACAAAGGTATTAACTTTTCATAGTCTGTGGTGATGATGTAACTGAAAAAACCCCCAGCTCTTTTTGTCTTTTTTTTGTGCAGAAGTTAATCTAACAACAGCTCCTCTGCAGATGGTGCGCTGTGTCCAGTGAAGGTTGTTAGTGGGGTTCGAGGACTCACAGGTGATGGTGAAGGTCGCCGGA
>CAKALG010041532.1:0-33406 GCA_916700815.1 Helicolenus hilgendorfi | reverse complement strand
TGCTTCTCTGGCTGCTGGTACCAGGCTGCTTTCCATCACTTCATCTGCCCGTCCATCCGTGGATAACCCCTTCCGACCGATAACCCAGGCGACCGGCTTGTTTGTTCATTTGTACTTTTCCTTTCCTCGTTTATTTCCTTTAGCCCTCCATCTTCCCATCTCCCCTCCCTCCCCCATGTGCATCTTTATAGTTTTATTTTACTATACCTTCACCATAAGTAATCCCTCATTGCAACTCATTTTTCTCATCCAGAAAAAATAATAATGGTGTACCTATTGCCTAAGATGCTAAATTATATGTAATTACTGACTTAACAGTGCAAAATGTTCAACACGTGATGACTGGCGGTTGCATCATGTGCATGGTCGTACTCCGCTTGAAAAAACCTGACTTTCAATTTACAAACAGCATGATTGCACCTACAATCAATGAATGTGTGTGTATATATAGTATACTGTAGGGACTAGAGACAGTATATATTAGGGCTGTCAAACGCTTAAAATATTTGATCACGATTAATTGCATGATTGTCCATAGTTAATCATTATTAATCGCAAATTAATTGCACATTTTGTGTCTGTTCAAAATGTACCTTAGAGGGAGATTTGTCAAGTATTTAATACTCTTATCAACATGGGAGCGGACAAATATGCTTGCTTTATGCAAATGTATATATGTATTATTGAAAATCAATTAACAACACAAAACAATGACAATTATTGTCCAGAAACCCTAACAGGTACTGCATTTAGCATAAAAAATATATGCTAATATGCTTAAATCATAACATGACAAAGTGCAGCCCAACAGGCAACAACAGCTGTCAGTGTGTCAGTGTGCTGACTTGACTATGACTTGCCCCAAACTGCATGTGATTATCATAAAGTGGGCATGTCTGTAAAGGGGAGACTCGTGGGTACCCATAGAACCCATTTTCATTCACATATCTTGAGGTCAGAGGTCAAGGGATCCCTTTGAAAATGCCCATGCCAATTTTTCCTCAACGAAATTTGGCGCAAGTTTGGAGCGTTATTTAACCTCCTTCACAACAAGCTGCTCCGACATAGTTACTATATATCATATGAGGTATACTACATACACTATAGCTGTCCAAACCTCAGTATGACTCCTAACAAGTCCCAATGCTACCTCCCACACTTTTTTTTCTGAAAAAATATGGAAAGATTGATAACGAAAGCCTAAAAGGGAGTTTTCTCAGGCTCCACTTGACAGCATGACATCATCACACATGAACGAACATAGCTGTGCATAATGAAATATTAACCCAACGTCAAGAAATCAGGGAGCGAGCTTGCAGCTCTTGTGAGCCTATGGCTATTAAACCATGTTGCCCTTCTATGCACAACATGCACTGACAGGGGAAATTGCATCATGCATAATATACAGCGTATGCATGATATTTGCCAGAAGCAGTGAACATGATGGCACTAGTGGGAACTAGCACTCATTACTTACAGGACGTTAAAATATTGATTGGTAATGCTAAAGTACCAGCTAGATTTGTTTTTTGATATAAGAAAGAATAATTTAATGTAAAAACTAAATTCATCTCATACAGTGTCCGACATTATGACGTCTGTTTCTTTAAGTTTGAGTGCTTTTTATCCCAATGTTGGCCCTTTCCATCCTTATTGAGTCATACTTCTTATTTGGTCTGTGAGCTGTTTTTTGTTGACAGACCTTCATATGGTTCCCCGCATGGCCACACCCACCCACTTCGCGATTTAGCAATCCTACAGAAACAGAATTATTCAACTCTGGCATTTTGCACTCATGGCAGGAGTTCACGGCTGGGGGCTCCGTTATATGTGTATGTGTGGGCGGGGATGGGTGGGTGCTGGTGTGCCTGGGTACGTCTGAGTACTCTGTTATTATTTGATGGCACCCAGTGCGCATTTATCCATTATTCATGGCATGCCGAAGGGGCAACTTTGGGCCAAGGCTTTGGCAAAAGCATGCGTGAACCCTTCATTATGTCTACAGGCTGGTGTGTGTGCACATGTGCGGAAGTGTGCGTGCGCGTGTGTGTGTTTCACTCCAGAAGAGACTCATTTCCTGATACTGCCAGTGCCAAGCTAGTCACAGTGACACTAGCAGAAAATCACAGAGTGCAAGGGAGCAGCTGGGAAAATAGTATGTGTGTGTATGAGACAGTGTGAGTGTGTATGACTGGAGGCCAGAGCTGGATCTTTTTCAGTCAATGAAGGGGGATTTGAACATGCACTGACTGCCTTGGTCCCTCGCAGGCCTCTCTTTTCAGCTGTCTCCCCACAGCACCATGAAGACATTGGCATGATATGCACAGAGTGTATTTCATGTGTCGTTTCCTGGTGACACCAGGATACAGACATCATCTGAGAGGCAAACACGGCTTCACCTTCTTATAAGATTAGCTCAGCATGGCGCAATGCTACTGTAAAACCATATAACGGCTGAAAACACACACACACAGTACAACGCAAAACAACTTAATGAGCTATCTAATCTGGTAATCAGTCCATCAAATATTTTCTTTTGACGACTTCCAACGCAATGGCTTCCAAAAATGCACATCCTCGCTGTTTTTTCCATATCAACATCTTCCAATTATACATTATGCATTTATGGGCTTCCAGCAAAAGCGTGTGATGTGAATATAACTGGGTTACTTTGCGTTACCTCGAGGGAAATGTGGGTACAACTTAAATCTTAAGAATGTCACTTCTATTCCTCGGGAGAAAACGGTAATGCCTTTCACTGTTACCTGTACTCGTGGGACAGAGTGAGCTCTGGGAGTCTTTTTGGGTAAACATCTGTTACTGAAAAGATAACCTGTTGCCTGCCTATGCCTATTTTCTCCCTCTGACTTGCATTAAAGGTACTCTCACTGAGGAGATGAAAACTCTGGAACAGGGATTCTTAAAGGTGCTATTGATAACATTCAGCCACTAGATGTGGCTTTCCTCCTCCCTCGTTCCATTGCATTTACTTCACAACTGGTGGTTGCCAGTTCGTTGCAAGACCTGCATATCTCATAGTCAAGTGGGTGATGAATCTTTCAACAATCAGCTGTTCTAGCAGCGGAGCATTGTAAAACACCCTTCATTCAAACAAAAGAAACAGAAACAAAATAAGACTCAGCGAAATCATCTTGGTTAATCTTTTCAAACTCTGGTTTGTTCGAAATAAACCCTTATTTCTCTTATTTTTTCAGTCGGCCACCCACTTCTAAACACCCTCTGATGTGCTTTGTTATACATTGTTTGAGGGAACTATAATGTTAGGTAACTGGACGCAACCGTCAATAATTCTAAGATGCTAACTAAGCTCATTTTTCTCATTTTGACAATCTAACCGGTGACAACACTTAAGTTAAGGCTGTAAGGACTAGCTGTTGGAAGTTGTTGATTTTGTTTAAACATGTCGAATTGTCATTTTCTGGGTTATTATTGTTCGGACAATATAGCTAATATGTGCTAACATCAGTTGTCACTTGTTTCCATGGTAAAGGCATTTCCACACTAACTGGCAACTTGACACCACGTGATACCAACGTCGGTACACTATTGGCTCACAAACCGTGTTATAAGTGGGAACCAAACTTCAGATAGCTTTCACAGAGATAAACAAAACATTTATTTTGGACCTGTCAACATTTTTAAAATGATTCATTCACAATCACAATCATTTTTTAAGAACAGCCATACTTTTTTTGGCATCTTTCTAAAAGCTCTGTGGATTCCTTTTTTTTTTTTTTAATTATGTGTCAACATAAAAATGTTATCAATAAGACTTTTAAGATGAAATACACCATAGTGGCATATCTTGACTGTAAGTTGTTACTCTTGTTCAGTATTATTCCTATTAGTTAATGTTTTTTTCTTCCCTGATATCAGTCATTTGGTATACTCCGTTTCCATCTTTGTCTATCTGATCTTTATTGCCTCCATTCTAATCGATTTCTGTGGGGTAGAGGGATTTGATTTTCCCTAACCACTCACTAGAGACCAACATATCCACTCTAACGTCATTTTAAGTCACTACTGATGCGAAGCCATGCCAGCATAGTGGTCTAACCCAAGTTTTAAGAGTGGAGCAGAGTGAAGTGAAAACAAATTACGATTTCAGGTGAAATTGAGAAGACATGCCAGCGATGTAAAATAGAGATTGACAATGCTTGACAACAGCTTGACAACAGTGTAACTACGCTCATTGGATTGATTGCTTTTTCATCCAAGAAACCACTGGTTCATGTGACGATGCAAGACGAATCAGTCCGCTCGGTGGAGTGGGCGGATTCAAAGGTCTTGACCCGGGGCAAGGTCAATCCCCTCATGGTGATGAATTATATAAATTCATATTAATCCATATGCATCACTGGTGAGGAGGATGATGAAAAGGAAAGGAAGGAAATACAAAAAAAGAACAACATTTGGATTTGTTTAGGTTGGAATTCAGCGAGTTTAGCGTATTGATTTGTAATTCTGGACCACGAACAGATCCACTCCAATCTGTTCAATTTGTTGATTTCTAATTCAGGACCATGGACAGAACCACTCCAGCGTGTTTAACTTGTTGATATGTAATTCAGGACCATGGACTGATACACTCCAGCGTGTTTAATGGAATGATTTCTAGTTCAGGATCATGGACAGATCCAATGGGTTTAATGTATTGATATAGATTCAGAACCATGGAGAGTTTAACTACAATGAGTATGATATATTGATTTATAATTCAGGACCATGGGCAGATCCACTATATTGTCTATATTGGTAATGTGTTAATTTATACTTTTAGATTATATACAGGTTTACGGTATTATTTCTGATTTGTTGGTTCCTATTTCAGTACCATGGACAGTTTTACTACAATGAGTGTACCAGGCACAGATCCACTCTGTACCACTGTACTGATTGAAAAGCCCCCTGAGGGAAATTTGTGATTTGTGATTTTGGGCTATACAAATAAAATTGACTTGACTCGACAGTCCAATGTGTTTAATGTGTTGATTTCTAATTCAGGTCCATG
Source organism: Helicolenus hilgendorfi (assembly GCA_916700815.1). Classification (NCBI taxonomy): domain Eukaryota; kingdom Metazoa; phylum Chordata; class Actinopteri; order Perciformes; family Sebastidae; genus Helicolenus; species Helicolenus hilgendorfi. The sequence continues at coordinate 28,374 of CAKALG010041532.1, read as the reverse complement.
GGCAGATCCACTCGTATGTGTTTAATGTGTCGATTTCTAATTCAGGACCATGAACAGATCCACTACAGCATGTTTACTGTGTTGATTTAGAATTCAGAACCGTGAACAGTTTCGCTACAATGAGAGAAATGTGTTGATTTCTAAAGAGACAACAGACAGATCCACTGTATTGTTTGTTAATGAGATCATTGATAATTTTAGGATCATGGGCGATTTCACTGTAATATGTGATGTGTGTAATGCGTTAATGGTAAATTCAGTACCATGGACAGTTTCACTGTAATGTTTTAATGTATTTTTTGCCTTTATTTATTCAGGGGGAGTTCTGCTGGCCACTGAGCAGCTCCAACAGAGCAGTTTGGGTTTATTTAATTTGATTGACTTAATTTAATGATTTCAAGGTCATGGTCAGTTTCACTATGATGTCTCTCATCTGTTACGTTCTAATTCAGGAAATTTCACATTTCACTTAATGTGTTGATTTCTAAGTCTGTGCCAGGGGCAGTTTCACTGCAATGTGTCGAACATGTTGATATCTAAGTCAAGACCATGGACAGCTTCACTACAACTCGTTGATTTTGAATTCAGAACCATGGACATGTGTTGATTTTAGCATTCAGCCCCTGCGGGCAGATACAGCAGGAGGAGCCCTTCCATGTTTGAGCCGCCATAGGAAGGCAAATGCTCACATACAAACAGAACAAACAATAATACACACAGACGTGACCAAAAATATGGACAGCAACTTAAACAAAAAAAGAGCACCCAAAAAACATACACCAACAACAAAGCAAACATACTTTATATGCACATGCACATCTTCCCAATTCACATCCACATACATGCGTCCTCGCACGTAAGCGTGCACACATTTTGCACGTCAGCAGAATCTGGTAGGACAGACAGGAGACATATGTAGGTAGCAGACTGCGAAGCGCCATCTGACAGTAAAACGCTCAATCACACACACTCAAACACATCACAGACTAACATGCACACGTACAGAGGGCCATTCAGGAGCATCTGTCTACTTAAAACGATATATGAGCATATGGATAACCAATTTGGTTCAAGTTCATTGGCTCGGACCTTCCCATATAACTAGCTCATACATGAAATACATATATACAATACATCAAATTAAGTGCAGCAGTAGTTGCAGCGTTATTTTTACCCTGTACTTAAACGTTGATTTATAATCTGTTTTAAGATACATAATTAATTACAAACCTTTGAAGATTGTTTTAAAAATACTGTAAAAGCTTTATTTCATTATATCTTATATATGCTTAATACACATATACGTGGATGCGAAAAGTTAATGTCAACTCACTTTGAATTTGTTTAATTTAATTGAAAACGCCATCACTTCTATCACAGCAATCATCCTTCCTTTTTCAATTCATCATGATTCGATTATAGATATGAGACACGGTTTTAGAATTAATTTGCTACTGTAAATTTAATATTCTTTTTCAATTGCATGTGTTATTAGGCGGTGACATCTTGCACTGAGATGCCGCTGAACAAAGGGCCGTTTTATGACACTGCAACAACTTACTCACTCTTTCTGAGTGTTGTTATCCGCGCTTCAGCCCCATCTGTTTACATACCACTGGGGGGTGTCAATGGTATGTGTGTGTGTGTGTGTGTGTATACGTGTGCGTATGTGTGTGTGTGTGTCTGTTTATGTGCTATGGATCTTACAACGAGCTCATCTGGTGGCAATGTGTCAGTGCCATTGACCCCTGTGTTCCCCATCTGGTTGGTACACACACTCAGCCAGCAGTGACAGCTGTTCAATCAGGGGACCATCACGCACAACAGACACACAAACATCACCCCCCCCCCCACACACACACACACACAAAGCATGAAGCATAATCAAAACAGCATCTCCGACGTGCATACTGACACGCAAACACACGAGAAATTCACACACGGAGCGTGAAAATGGATTCCGCCACTCTCGCAAGCTTTGCATATTTTAATCACATTCCAGTGTTACTTACGCAGCGTGTAAGATTACAGTCAAGACAGATTTCTTTCATTCAAATTGAAGAATCAGTGCCCACCATCTCAGGATAAGGCAAACAAATCTGCTCGCTAAATGTTACAAATACGCCCCGCTCAGATAAAGCAGCTCGGGCCAGAGAGCAAACCTAATCACAGTTGTCTTTTTATCTATTATTGAGCAGAGAAGGGAGAGGAGGAGGAGGCCGAAAGGTGGTCGGCTACAAAAGCAGACAGGTAAAGGCAACTATCATAACGGTGCTCATTTTCAATAGAAAAGTTAAATATGTCTCTCGTTGTGCATTGAATTATTGAAAAGCAGACCAAATGCTCCCCTATCCCAAAGGTCTACACCTGCCAGAATATACAAACCCCCCCTCAAGGCAGAGCAGTTTAAAATATTAACAGCATCAACGGCACTGTGTTTTATCCACGTTGAAGATTTTAGTTATTGTTTTTGTTGTTGCTTTGTGTGTTTGTGTGTGTGTGTAGGGGTTTAGCTGTAGTTAAAGGGGCAGTAGGCACGATGTTTTTGGCTCTGTTTTTCAGGCTTTAAAAAAATTTATATTCTGTTACTCTAATGTCTATTTCTCACCTCAAATGTTTTCAGAAACATCTTGTAGTGTACTGTTTAGTTGTAAAATCAGAAAGTTTGTTCCGGCTGGTGGGCGGTGCTTGGTATTTCCTCAACTGACCTCAACATGGCTTCCGGGTCACAAATTACAGGCTGAGGATTACAGGCTGCTCTGTGGCTCAGAACAACCCAACATCTCAGATTACAGTAATATTCTCTTTATACTGACCAATTATGTTGATCAGACATCGGCTAAATGAGTCACTTTCAACCATTTCTCTCTTTATCATATTAAAGTCAATGAACCAACCTATGTTACTGGTCGAACGCTCTCTGTCTCATGGCGCCCGACTAACACCAGGTGTCTCTTTCAGATCTGTGAGCTACAGATACCAAGAGAATTTGCGCTGTGCTTATCTGATGCCACCTGCCAAGAGCCATGTATGAGTTCATGCCAAGACAAGGTGCCACTTTTCAGCACATGCCAGTGACATCTATCTCCACGATCACACGCGCGAGAGAGTGGCCGGTAAAGTGCAGAGTATGTCTGCAAAGCGTTAAGAGGAGAAATGTAATTATTTTTTTCATGATATCACATACGGCTGATTTGTGTCCTGTGTTATCAAATGTTCAGTGTCATTTTCACTGTACAAACATAGGAGTTTTAAGCCCAACCATGTTCTTTCTATACCTAATTATAGTGGTTTTGTTGCCTAATCCTAAAGTAACGCCAAGGGATCCTGACCAAGCGTCCGTATGTGACGAGCTGGGAATGAGAACGGGTTGGATCACCAATGTTTACACAGACCACGAATGCCTGCAGCATGGTGATCCATCCAACAGATATCACTGTGAACCATAATTGTTAATGAGTGTGGTGCAAGAGGAAAAGTCCGGGGATCACCAAAGTCAGTAGGATTCATTGTCTGGGGAACATCAATGTGTGTACCAAAATGTGTGCCAATCCATCTTGTAAATAAAGCAACTGGACGAGTGGAAACTTCGACCTGCTGGTGGTGCTAGACGAAAAGTCAGGGGTTCATCAAAGTCAGTAGCATTCATCCTCTGGGCACCATGGTTCTATGCACCAAATTCCATAGCAATCCATGCAATAGTTGTTGAGATATTTCAGATCACACTGGTGGACCGACAGACTGACGCTGTCATCCCAGCCCAGTCGCACAGAAGTTTGTGAAATAGTCACGAAATTTGAATATATTGATATGTGTACATGGACACAAATCTCACATTTCTTTCGTGATGGTCAGCATAATTTCGTATGTAATCCACGTAATTGTGAACCAGGAAGTATAGAGAGTGGAGGGTGGATAGGTGGGTCAAAAAAGACTGATGTTGGTGTCACATGTAAAACCAGAAGTCAACATTGATTTATTTGTCACGCATCTTCCGTACTTAAGTTACAGCACTTCCGGAGATAATTTAAGCCAAACCACAATCTTTTCCTGAAGCTAAGTGGCTTTTTGTCCCATAACTTCCATACTTAAGTGTGTTATTTCAACCCAAAATACGTTTTTTTTGCCGAAGCCTTACCAAGTCGATCTTTTCCTAAACCTAACTAAGTAATTTTATTTTGAAAAGGCTGAAGTGGAAATCTGCACGTGTTGCTGGACATTCGTAGAACAACACACGAAAAATACGTTGCTGAAAGTCGTGCTGAGCATCACGAAAAAAAGGGAAATTCGTGTCTATGTACACGAATCAAATAGATTCAATTTCGTGACTATTTCATGAACTGCCGTGAGACTGCTGGCCATCCATAAAGCAAAAAAAAGACGAAATAGATATGATGAATTAAATATGAAATGCTCTCTTTAATATACTGTATAAGTTGTCTCTCCATATCTGTGCAGTACGACATCTCAACGAATACTAGCCGTGACTGGTTTTAATAAAAAGAAGGTGAAGATGGTCCACCTGTCTGGTATCATGAGATTAAATTTGGGAATTAAGTTTGAAAGGCCGTCACATTAGGTGCAGCGCAGGAAGTAAATCATCGAAAACAGCCTTTCATTCCTCATGCAGACACGCAATCCCACATACCCTGCAATTCACTCAGTGTGAGTTTTGTCCAACCTCTCAAACCAACCAAAAAAAACTTCAATCCTGCATGCTCATCCACGCTGTTTCTTCTTCGTTCTCTCTGTGCTTTTTCTCACTACCGCTGGCTCCCACAGGATCCCTGACTGGGAGCACAGAGGAATGAGAGACTTTTTCTTTTTAGTAAAATATGAATTAATACCTTCTCCTCTGTAAATATTTAACACCACTTAAACTTACAGCTCCCCACCGGGGCCTCAGCACGGAATTGTCTGGAGACTGTGGGAATGGGGGGGGGAAACAGAACGGGAGAAAAGGCGCGGATTAAGCCCAGATTCAATTAACTTAGCACGCTAGCTCTGCGGTGTCCAGGGAAATCATTTTGAGTGAATAAACACATCATGCTGGATGTCTCTATGCGCTGTTTGGTAAATAATGTGCAATATATATATATATATATGAGAGAGAGAGAGTGGGAGAGAGAGAAGAAAAAAGCACTCTGGAAACGTCCCCAGGTGAGATCCTCAGAACAAACTGGGCTGTGATGTGTGATTTGTAGATGGATGAGGGTCACGGCTTCCATCTTCACTCCTCATTACTTGATAATGCTAATTGGAGAGGATGAGTTGGAGTGGATTTTCCGCCACTGATTGTTTTGATTATTCATTAGGTGCGTATGGAAAAATGTGTGTTTTAACTCTACTTTCACATCACAATTGTTTCAATTAGTATAATCGCACCATCACACATGGATGCCGTACACATGTTCTATCTCACAGACGGAGCTGTGATGTCAAGTGGATTAAGCACCGGCACAGCAGCGCTGAATGGTAAAAACAAAATCAAACATTCTCGTAAGCGCTAATTGATGAGAACTTCTAATCAGGTTTCTCTGTGCATCTCATTGTAAAGTTGTAAACCAGTAGGAGGCAAAAGAAAACAGTGTAAAAAAAAAAAAAAAAAAGTCTTAAAATAATCTGCATTCAGGGAGAAATAGGGAAGGGCACAAGTGTGGGGGAGTGACAGCTAGCAAGCAAGCAGTTGGATGGATTGCAACTTGCAACTCACAATAAAAGTGACCTTAGAAAGAATAAGCAAGATGCATTTTTGTTACTGTCAGGGAATCATGATAATATTTTGACACCTGATCATGCATACCATTATGGTTTGAGTTAGCAAAAGTACAAACGGTAACTAATGTCTGCTATCTAGTTAACGTGCACTGCAAGCCAGTCTTAGTCTGAACGCTAAGCTCGGCCAAAGGTGTTTTTGAGTAATTAAAATGTCACTCTTTTATAAAAAAGGAATAGCCTATAGGCTACGAGTCACAAAAGGTTATATGTTAAATATGAAGTTAATTGTTGAGTTATGGAGAAGGGGTAGAACCATTAAATGTATATTTATTCCTACTCCTTTCCGGAAATGTAGTATTTATTTATGTTGATTATTTATTTATCGGCAGTTTGCGATATGTTTACTGTTCATTTTATGTGTTACGATTGTTTTATTTTTTACTTATTTATAAAAAATAAATTATTATAAATAAAGTAAAACAAAATGATTGTCACTGTCCACTCATATTTATCAGAATTAATCCCAATTAGTAAATGACTGTATGAAAATAATTTATAAATCTATGCAAGATATTGTTTGTTTTCATGAACGGCAGAATGGTGCATCGCTTTAAATGTTGCGGTCGCAAGGAATTGCGGGGCAGCATTATCTCCTTTGGTAAAGGATGGTCCAGTGTATCCTATGCTAAAGGAGATAAGAAAGGAAGCATTGAAGCACCTTTCCTTAGCATTTAGAGAATTCAAACAGCGCTCATCATGGCTGCTACTTAGATACTTCTCGGTCATTTCACTCCGTTAGGAACCTTCCTTAGCAAAAAAAGACTTTTCGACTGCAGCCGTGGTCTCTTGGTAGTGTTGTAGATTGTTTCCTGTTTTATTTTGTAGGTTCCCTCCTCATGTGTCATGTTTTGTTTTACTTCCTGCCTTTGTGTTTCCCGCCTTTGAGATTGTCTGCCCCACCCTGATCAGTTCCACCTGTCCCTAATTTCTGAGTTGTGCACCAACCTCACCTGTTCTCACTTCCCCAGTTAGTCAGTCACTATTTATACCACCTCAGTTCCTTTGTTGGTTTGTCTTTCGTCACGCATGGAGTTTTGTTTGCTAGTTACCTGCTTCATTGGATCCACAAGAGTCTTAGTTTTACAGTGGTACCACATTTATGCAATTCCAAGACTGTTTAGAGACCCTAGTATGTAGAAATATTCAATCACACTATTTTAGAATAGGTGAAAATAACACATTTTGACTGCACGGTTTTAAACCCAAACTACATTTGGGCATGTCTGTAAAGGGGGCAGACTAGTGGGTACCCATAGAACCCATTTTCATTCACATATCTTCAGAGATCAAGGGACCCCTTTGAAAATGGACTAACTCTGGAGCGTTGTTTAGCCTCTTTCCCGGTAATCTAGCATGACACAGTTGCTACCAATGGCTTCCTTAAGTTTTCTAGTTTCATGTGATATATCCACTTTCTCTCTAGCTCTAAAACCTGCTACAGCCTCTGAAAGGCAGTAAAGTCGGTCGGGTCTCAGGGTTATCAGTTTTGTTCATTGCCCCCCACTGGATGGAGCAGGCAAGTAACTAAGTGGCACTTCAGACACCCCTGGCTCAACGGCTAATATCAGCTCCTATGAGGACCACGAATGATATAAGTATAAATACAGAGTCATTTCACTTACGGCACTGTCCCATCAAGTCTTTATATCCACTCCTCAAAGTTGGGGAGCTCTAAGTCAGCGCAGTGGGTCTCGCTCAGTTTTCCTTGAGGCTTGCTGGATCATTTTGGAGAGACAAAAGTAAAATAAAGTGTTAGGGAGCTGGGCAGAACGCCGCTGGAAGCCATTCTACTGGAGTGGAACTTGAAGAGATCCCATTATCAGAAGCACAATTCAGCTACGTTTCAAAGATCTCTGCTGCCCTCTCTAACAATCAATACTTTGTTTTTACGGCCGTCCCGCGGTCAAAGAAGCTGAGAAGCTCGGCGTGTGTTTCTCTCTGAGTGTGTGAGTGTATAAGTGTGTGCTATCATCCGCCTGCCTGCCCATTGATGTGCGAGTGTTTTGTTGTACTTCTGAGAGCACAAGACCTTATCTTTAATGTATGGGCAGCAGTAAGCCTGTAAAATAATGTAAGATTTTTAAGGATTGGAGCACAAAACTGCTTACAAGCCTCAGGTCGTCACAAAGAACAAAATATTGTAGGGATGTTTTTTGGCTCCAGCCATCTTCGGTATAAACAGGTGCTGTAAAGATTAAAGTCGGTCCCTGGGAGATCAGGCAGGCCTCCAACTGTAGCTTGAAGATTCGCTTTTTGATGTTTTGAAAATCGCACATCTCAAATGGTATTTGCTGTGATGCCGACATTAAATGCATGAGGCGCTGGTAGCTCAGTGTCTGCGAGGCAACAGGCCTGTGCTTCTTTTTTCTTTTTCATCGGGCACATGCAAAGCTGCGGTGTATTCCTTTTAAATGCTTCCTAGTAATGGAAGTAACTCAGGATCACTCTCATTTATAAAGAAATCACCCTTAGAAGATCACAGATAATTAATAAGGCTTTCATTCATTTCCATTTCATTAGCGGGTACAGTCACCGGCAGCCCTCTACCGACGGGCCACTCCAAATTAACATAAACATCCTTGGACAGATGCCAGATGATCCGTCTCGTGCCCCCTCTTCCTCGCTCCGTCTCTCCATCTCTCTCTCTGTTGTAAATGAGCCAGTGATATTCCAAGAGGAGCTCAGCGCTGTACCCTCATCGATCGGCTGGGCAGATTAATATCAATCGGGGTTTTTTTTGCCATTTGGCTGCGGGGAGCCAGAGGAACTTTTAGTATGCCTTTCATGCTCCCACTGACTTCTTTGATAAGACAGGCGGTAACAACTACAGCATGGGGACTTCAGGTTAAAAACAAACAAACGTATATTGTGAAGCGGCTGCAGGTTTACATAATAAGTGGTCAGGGACCAAGAGCACATAGTAACAGAAAATATAAACAGATTTAGAAATGGTGGTCATCTTTTCTTTTTGCAATATACAGAGTGGTGATATTCAGCTGGTTAGACTGACATCGTGTCATTAGTTGGGTGTTATCAATGGTTATCAGCATCATAGATTGGGTCAGAAGGGCCTGCTATACCTACTAGTAGGTGTTGTCGTCGATTGACATGGACGATAACCAATCAGGGCCGTCAGTGTTTGGTACTGCCACACACGGCACCCTTTAGAGCTGGTATGAAATGCACATGGCGTTCCATTAACTATAATGTAAACCCATCTGCAGCAACTGTAAAGACTTTGATAAAGTGCGCCGGGAGTGTGGTGACGTAGTTTAACCAACGTTGTCGGTGCTCGGGCCCTAATAATTAAAGCTCTAAGCAGCAATGATCGGGTTCTTTCACCTTTGTGCACATCGAGGTACTAGCAGAACACTGGTTGAAGCAAATGTGTATTTCCGTGACCATCTGACACTGCAAGCGCATTAATTAGTAAGACATTATTTCCTGCGTGGATTGAGTGGCACGGGAAATGTCGGATTGTAAATTTTTCACATGAGCGATCACCGAAAGAAGGAATAAAAGAAGACAACAGTGACCTCTAGCGACCATAGTTGCTAATAGTAATTATGACAGGAGCAAAAGCAGAAGTAGGGCGCTGTAGTGTAGATACAATGGGCAACCTCCAGGTCTGAGAAGTGAAGCCAATGCAGAAGTGCCTTAAACTTGCATTATTTCTAATGGCCAGCAGGTGGCGATTCCTCTGATTACAAAAAAAGAAGTCCGTTTGTATAGAAGTCTGTGAGAAGATGACCCTATTTCTTACTAGATTTATTACCTTAGTAAACATTGTAAACATGAGTTTATGGTTTCAATCGCTAGTTTCAAGTCTTCTTCAATACAGCATGATGTTCATTTGTAAATTATGGTCCCATTGAGAGTCAAATAGACCATAAAGCAGGGTATGCTTTACCACTGCGTTGTCTGGTCTGGGAGTTGTCTGTGTTTTCGTCTTACAGCATTCACCCTTTCACAGTGGGTTTTCAGTCATGAAAGTTAATTATAACCTTTTTGGACTCCTGAAAACATCGTATTCAGAATTCTGTTGTACTTAGCTCCACCCTCTCGTGTCTCTTCTGGTTGCAAAACAACAACATGGCAACGCCCAAAATGCCGAACTCCAGGCTTCAAAACGGCAGTCCACAAACCAATGGGTGACGTCACGGTGACTATATCTACTTCTTATATACATTCTATGTATAGACAGCATGAAATCTAATATGGGGTGGAGGTTGGGGGAAATTACAGTACTTTAACCCAGGAGACAAGGGCTTGCATCCTGTGTGAAGCCTTTCTTTTGTGTTCAAAATGTGACATCTCATTCAGTGTAACAACGTGTTAGAATGTATTATTTTCACTTTTACAACTTAGTAGGCTAGCAGGCCCCTATAAGGCTTAAAACAACTGATAACACCCATTTAATGAGCAGATAACAGTCAAATTGGGTGCAATATTCAAGTAAATATATGCAGAAGTCTGATATGACTAGGCAGTTATTTTATTATTCATTTCATTTAATTTTCAACCAAAGAACGATGAGTTAATTTACAAAAGCCAGGCTGTGAATGATGGCAAAAGTACTATGTGATACATACTGAATGTAAATAATGTGTTACAGCTGAGCCAAGCAGTCTCTCCTTCCTAAATGACTTGTGGTATTATTCTGCTTCTGTTGCCAATGGACGCCGTGCCAAACTCCTATCAACTGGCACAGTCTTTGAAAGTCATCCAGAAGAAAAAGGTGAGCATGCATCCCACGTACTGTACATTCACACACACATACTGCAGACACACACACACACACACACACACACTGGTGTCACAATCACATGTAACCCTTTAAAGGCCTGGTCCCCCCGGCATTAAAAACAGTGAAATTCCATCATGTAATCAATTAATTCCAATGAAATCGCCGTCATTAGCGGATCCGCTTACAGGGTGAAGTAAATCCCTGGGAATTTTTCAAATGTCAAAGTCAGTGAACTTCGGCCCACAAACTTGTGCTATCTTGACCGTGAAGATCCAAAGAGTCCTATAGCAGCATATTGCTTTAATTGAGTGCCATGCCATTGTTCATTGGAACATTATTCCGAAACCCCCAATTGTCCCGACAGCCCTTTTTCCCGAACAGAAGCACATGGCTAATTATTATGCAAAATGACATCAATGGACCTTCCCGGTTGCCATATTTTTTTCCTACAATGGCAAAAGCATGACCCGCCCTACTGTGCCTCTGGTTGGCTTAGCCTGATATTCTTACACTAAACCTAATTCATCACACTCCCCATGCCATAACCTAACCAACCCAACCCAACGAAGGCAATCAAGGTGAGCAGCCGTAGGTCCGATGATGTCATTCTGCATATTAATTAGCCAGCCATGTGTTTGTTGCTTGGAGAGCGTGCATTTCTGGAGCAATGGGCTTACGGAACAATAGGCAGTCCCCAATTTACAACAATTTGGGGGATCTATTGGCAGAATCGGAACATAATATTAACAAGTATGTTTTCTTTAGTTTATAATCACCTGATAATAAGAATTGTTGTGTTTTCGTTACCTCAGAAGGAGCCATTTCCATCAACATAGGAAGCAGGTCCTCTCCACAGAGTCCATGTTGTTCCGCCTGATTAGACTACCAATCTCACAGTTGCATTGGCGGGAAAATATGGTTATGAAAAAAAGGGATCATTCCATTCTGCCTATATGGGGGTGCTGAATGTCTGATTTTACATAGAATTGCTTGGTTTCTCCCAATAAATCATGATAGCTTATTTTGGTATAGATATCAGCCTATTAATAATACTGTTCATAAAAATGTGAAAATAACTTCTTTCCGATGTTCTAAATAGTTTTCTTTACGTTGTGTTATAGTGTTTTTTACTCTGGTTGGTGTTTGGAGAGCAGTGCTGTTGTGAGGCTGGTCAGAGTGTGTCTGAGAGGGGGCAGTTAGCCTCAGCACCAACTGACATTGTTCTCTCTCTCTCTCCCATTGACCTTTCGGTTCCCCGTCATTTCCCTTCTGTCTGTGGACCGCTGCAATGGGGGGGAAATGGAATTAGGGCCGAAAGTTCTATTTACAACCACGAAAAGCCGAAACTGTGTCTCCCTGTCTATCGATCTCTGCTCCATTTCAGTGCTTTGGACAGCGCCGCACCTACAAACACACACACACACCCTACACATAACAAACAGCGCTGTCTATTATTCTGAAATAACAGCTAAGTGATTGTCACATGTATCTCAGCCAATCATGTTCTCGTTTATATTATTTTTTGATAGATGCATAAAACTTGAGGGGAATCAATGAGCAAAAACAAAATATATATATATATATTATTTGAGGATTAGTCTATGATAAGCAAGACTTTGTAGGCCAACCAGGAAGTTAGCATCAACCTGGTTCCCTCGACAAAAAGCCAATGGAATTTTTCCATTGGGATTGGGATTTTTGCAGAAAATAAGCTCTGTGGCAAACAAACTTTTATGATAATTACACAAATGAACACCACTTTAAGTGTAAATGCAATCATCAGACGTTAAAAGCTAACGTTAGGCTATAAACGAACAACACCACGGTCGCATGAATGTGAGTATACACAACGAGGTTGTAAAGGCGGACAATTGGGTTATTTACTGACGTATTTTATATCGTAAAACATTAAAAACTCTTAAGCTTGTGTTACCCACAGACCTTATATCAGACATTTAACTAAAAACTCATTCAAAATACCCATTGACTTCCATACGAGGGAACCGGTGCTGAAATGCTAACTCATTTATTGTGACTGACTAACACTAGCATATCCAGGCTGGCTAGCCTTTTAGCATGCCAGCTAAAATACTTTACCAGCTATAGCCTTGTGAGTGTAGTTCCTATGTCACAAAGCTTTTACAACCAAATATTTCACGACGACAGGCAGATTACTGTAATGTGCTGTTTCTCTGTTGTGGTACATCCAGTAATTTTCCACTACATTAATAGGTCAGGACACATGCATGTAAGCACACGGCATGTTTTGCACACTTTAGAATTTATACCCTGCAATCGTACACACATAAAACTGAGAAAGAGGAAGGGAAAGCAGTTTAAGTGTGTGCGTGTGTGTGCTTTCAGGTTTGCTTGTGTGCATGTGTGTCCGCAGCGCCAGTGGCTGATGGGAGCTGTGTTTTATTAGGTTCATTGCCAGTGTGACCCTGGCCTCTCCGTACCAGAAATCACCTGACATGAGTAGAAATATGAGCTGCCTTCTTGACCAAACACACACACCCACACACAGACTCAGGCAGCTAAGCTTGGCAAAGAAGTTTTGGATAATACTAATAGCTTAGGGAGTGAGCGGTGGATTTAGGATGGAGAGAACGGGGTGTGTGCAAGGCCCGTAATAATGCAGAGGACACTGGGGAGAGGAGAGGAGATGGAGGAGAGAGGCATGATGATATGGGAGGAAATACAGATCTGGGGCACAAGAAAGTGACCACAGAGAGAGGGAGGGAGGTAGAGTCTAAGTAGAAGGCTAATTGAGGAAATTGAAGTTCAAGTCAAGGAAATGAGGAAAGAAAATAATCAAAAGGGAAGTAAGGCATAGATGAAAATTAAGATCAAGATTACTTTTGTTAACCAATTTGCAGGCCGTGGATGGAATCTGTCTTTTTGCATATCTTTCCGGACATAACATTTAATGCATTTAAATTAAGAGTCTCAGTTCAGCGCTTCTTTAACAGGGTTCACTGCCTTGCTTTTGGGACCCTTTGGCAGTGTATAGGTGGAGAATGTTGCTATGGATTCAGACAGTAAATTCTTGTTTAATAGCTTCTTTCCCTCAAGGCCAATCTGTTTTTTTTTTTCTTTTACAGTTTGAGAGGAGCAAAACCAATGGTAAGAGGATGAAGGTGTGAGGCTACAGCTGAGTTGAAAAGATAGAAAGCGAGTGAAGATGGAGCGCGGGAGAGAAGCCGCTGTGTGTTTTTGCAGGTAGCGCCATTTCAACTGCGATTGATCACCTCCAGAAACCTGGCAATGAAATTCAACCTGTGATGTGAACACGGCCACTGGCCTGCAGCCACTATACTGCACAAGTACAGTACACAACACAACACACGCATATACAAAGGTGTAAGCCCACCGACATATACACAGGTGCTTATGAGCGCACACACACACACACATACACACACGCACTTTTGCTCATATACACCGAGAGTTGCCAAGGTCCTGCTGGGCAGCTGAAGTTAACACTGCAGAGTCACATGTGAGAGAGCTCACCTGGCGTACAGCCCAGATCTGACATACTGCAGTGAGGCTATCACCATCTCTCTCTCCCTCTCTCTCTCTCTGTTTGGGGTTGGGCCAAGTTAGACAGTTAGCCTACACCGCTCCCCTTTGTGTCTCTGATCTCGTCCATTCACTTAAAGACCACCTCAGAACATTCTGTGTGTGTGCGTGTGTTACATACAGTAACATACAGTGTTTCAGTTACATCCTTTTTACTCTCAGAGTGGCTTGCATCGGGCAAGCCGTGAAGCTTTCAGCTGTAGAATCTCATGCTGTCTGCTATGAATTGCAACAATGAAACTGTTGGACAATACCAGTGTTTTTTTAGCATGTTTGATTTGATTCAGTTATAGATCAACAGTCTCACATAATTTAATATATTTGGTTTGTGTACTGAGACACAAATTTTCCCTTTTTTTTGTGACGCACAGAACGACATTTAACATTGTTTTTTTTGTGCGTTATCCTACGAATGTCCAGCAACACGTGACACACGTGTCAATTTCTGCTAAAGTCTTTTCAAAATAAAACTACCTAGTTAAGTTTAGGAATAGATTGACTTGGTTAGGCTTAGGCTACGAATTACTTAGTTAGGTTTAGGAAAACATCGCGGTTTGGGTTAAAATAACTCTGGAAGTTCTGTAACTTAAGTACGGAAGTTAAGTGACAAAAAAATACTTGGTTAGCTTTAAGAAAATATTGTGGTTTGGGTTTAGATAACACCGAAGTTACGTGACGAATAAATCAACTTTGACTTGTGGTTTCACACGGGACACGAACACCAGTCTCCTCGGCCAAAGTCTTGTGTTTTTTGATACACCTTTCCACCCCAGCCTCCTGCCTGTGCGACGTTAGCTGTTCTCTATTCTTTCTGGTTCACAATTACGTAGATTACATAATAATAGATTTTGTGCTGCCCATCAGAAAAAAATGTGAAATTTGTGTCTGTGTACACAAATCAATACGTTACATGTTGTGACTATTTCACTAGCTGCTGTGCGACTGAGCTGTATAGTTACATTATCTCTATGAGGTAAAGTTCACATTTTCAAATTAGATTGTTTTTAAACTGCAGCACCAGATCACGACGTGAATGTTGCCTTGGCAAGAATAATAAAGGCTTTATGTTCACTGATAATAAAGGCTTTATGTTCACTGTGATGGATTAACTTAAGTTTCAGGAGTCTGTCAATAGATTTTCATACAGCACAGTAATGAATAGAATCAAAAGGCTGTCTGGGTCGGTGAGAAAAATATACAACCAAACATCCCAAATCATCTCACATACAAAAAATGGTCAGCTAAAAATATAAAGTATACATGATTTGTACATTTTTGCACCTTTGTTTCCTCTTAAAGCAGGGGGGGCCAGCACAATTTGATCTCAAGTGGGCTGGACCAGAAAAACCATTACGAAATAACCTAGAAACCTCAAATGTTCCTTTCTTTAGTGTACAAAAGTAAAAGCACATTCTGAAATGTTCACAATTTATGAACAAACCATTTACAAAGCAGATGATGAATGGCTACGACTAAAAACAGACTCCTATTTCCTCAAACCTGCCAACAATGCATTTATCTTTGTTCTCAGTTGCCCTTGCAAGTTCCTGTATTCTTTGCCATGATGAGTCTGATAGTGGCGCCGAGTATTGAAAGGTTCTGTGAACACACAAAGGAACTGGTCAAAACTCTTTGAAAACCCGACACTCTGTCCGCTTGACAGTGTTGTGTCACGTAGCCTGTACGTAAGCATGTGGGATCTATAAAAGTGGACCTGCTACTCTTATTAGGACATCACAACCCCCAGTGGACAAATGGGAAGAGCACTGCATTTTATTGGAAAATTGGAATTAATTCTCTGCAATGTTCACAATTTGTAAAGTCATCCAGTGGGCAACATTGGACCTACTGGCAGGCCAGTTCTGGCCCTTTGGCGTATGATTGACACCTCTGCCTTAAAGGAAGAGTGTGACATTTCAACACATTCTCACTCACAACTCGTCAAATACCGCCTTGGAAAAACGGGCGTTGGACATATATTGGTGTTTCGGAATAACAATGGGCCATCTCCTTCTCAAGACCTAATAATGTACAACAAACACTACTACCTCAACAACCAAATAAAGGATAATATACGGCTATGGGATACAATGAAGTTGGTTATGGACTTAATGTTATATGTTGGGGCTAACGGGGCTAGCCGCAACAGCTAGCATTAGCATCGCATTTAGGTCAGATTAGCTTAGTTAATGTTACCCATTAGACATTCTCTGTCTGGATAGGTTTTTGTTGTGTGGACTAGACGTGGCACTATTTAAGAGGAAATTCATTGCGAAAATGTTCCACATTCCCGCAACGCATTTTCGCATTGCACTGGTGAGAAACAGCTTGAAGCAAGCCAATGTCTGAAATGATGCTGCTTATCTGGTACAGACACATTGTCATTCATGAGTCTGTGGCATTCTACTTAAATTTACAGTTCTTTTATTTTACCCCCGATGCAGTTTAAACCGCTCAAATGATGAATTGCCAAAAACTGTTCAGCAATCAAGATACTTGAATTCATGTGACTTTTGTTTACGAGCCTGTAATTGGGCAGTGCGTACTTAATCAAAGTAAACACAATAAAAAATGCAACAAAAGCAAAGTTAGCCACGATGCTTAGGCCCGAAGAAAACAAACTCCCTCGTGTGATTGTGTCCTCTATTTCAAATATGAAATGTGCAATTTAATACTCGATACATCATGAAAATCAGCATGGATTGAGCCATTTTCCATTTGTTCCCTTGCATTCGGCGGTGACAAGGCAGCCACTGAGAGTGTGTGTGTATTCCTCCATCGATCCTATAATTCACACTCACCTGCCACATAGATGCATGCGTTTCTCCGCTGCAGAATGGCTCAGTATATGGCCATTTATAACATAATGTCAGAGGGATTGTAAATATCACTGTGCAGCAGAAAAGTTAAACAATGCATAGCTAAAATGAAAGTCTTTTGAGGGAGCGGGACAGGTATAATACCATGTTTTCTGAATAAAATGAGCCCATCTCTTCAGTGGCTGGTGAACAACAATGCCCCTTCCTGCACAATAGGCATTACAATGTGCCGGCTTTCGTCTGCGCACAGAGGAATTACTTGTATTAGAGAATAAATCGAATGCATTTAGTCTCTCCAAATGTGTGCTTTTGAATGTCTGTGTGCACATGCTGACAAATGTTTTGAGTCCACAGGACAAAGTTACCTTGTAGCATGGAGCTATACTCGCTGCTTTATCCTTGCCAGTGTGTATGTGTGTGTGTGTGCGCGTGTGCCTGTACATACACGCACTCTCGCGTGTGTTACTATAATTAATCACAATTATCAGGTTGACTAATGCAGGTGCAGTCTCGCTGGGAGAGGCCATTTACAAGCTCAGCAGCACAAAATACAACCCAGAGACAAAATGGTGGAGAATGGAGCAAAAATACACCCAAAACAAAACAAAGAGGGGAGTTTAAATGGCGGGTCACCTGCACGCCTCACAGTTGCACATTTTAGCTTTGCTCTCATGTAAAATAACCTTCTTTGGAAGTGGAACTTTTACACCGAATTTCAAAAATGGCATACGTTCCGAATGCCAGACAAGGACAATTTATTTATGACACCACATGTTAATAGAATGCACAAAGCGCTGGAAGACGACAATGTAGGTCCCACTTCAAAGTGACACTATTCATTTCTGTCTCTTTTTTTGTAGTTTCTGGCAGTTTATCAAGCGCAAGCACAAACTGGCACACGTCCCCCCCTCTTCCTCGGTGGGAAAAAAGCCCAACTTTTCATCAAAGCAAAAAAGGGAACAAGTTAAAGTTCAGGACAACCAATCGAGGGCCGGCTTATCCTGTCTTCTGAGAGGCAGGAGGAAGAAGGAGGGAGATGGAGGAAGAGGAGAAATAGGAAAAGTGGAGGTGGAGGGGTGAGGGAATGGGGGGGGGGGAGTACACCGGCAGAATAAGAACGAAGGCATCCCTCGCTCCCGTTGAAACGCTAATGAGAGTCCAAATCCACTACTGGCTAATTAACCATGATACCCTGTGACATGGAGGAGGGGAGGAGGGGAGGGGAAGAGGAGAAGGGCGGATGTGGAAGTATAGGGGTGATGAGGAAGCGAGAAAGGAAGGTGGGGGGAAAAATGAGGGATGGAAAGGGAAAAAGGAAAAAGGAGAGGAAACTGACAGAAGGGCAGGAAGTAGAGAGTGTGGCAAGGAGAAGGAAAAGGGAGGGCAGGAGGAGAGAAATGAGGCCGAGTGGAGAGGAGTGGGACAAACCGCAGAAGAATGGAGGGAGGAGAGAAAAAGAAACGAAGCAAGGAGGGAGGGAGAGGGGCTGTAACTTTTATCAGGTCAGGGAGACAGCGAGGGCAGAGTAAGGGAGGGAAAGTGGATGGGAGGGAACGAAAGGAATCATCCTTTTTCATTTACGGAATAATGAGGGGTCTATGCATTTATCCGGAGTTGCCGTGTTAACCGCTCCTCTCCGCTTTCATCTCCTCTCTCCCTCACTATCCATCCGTTTACATGTGGAGCATGTTAATCGATTTGCTCCCAGTTAGAGTAAACACACACACACACACACACACGGCGAAAAAGAAACGGATAGCAAATGAATCACGCTGTGCACGAGTGTGTGGGAAAAAGGAAAGAAAGTGTGCCTTCGCCTCGCGCGCACATTAAAGTGCAAACACTTTATTCGCCCGGGTTTGGTAAACACACATAAAACACACACACACACACACACACACACACACACACACACAAACACACATGCACAGAATGCATGATGGCAGCGGAGGATCTTTGGTATTCCGCGGCGCTGTGGGCTCTATGAACTTGGCTGTTTTTCCGACAGCTTGACCTTTTGTTATGTATTCCTCCAATCACACGGCCTTAAATACTGTATTCATCACACACACTACTGTACACAGAAGGGCACGCAAACAGACACAAGCGAACGCGCAGGCATGTGGGCACGCAATGTGAAGTTTGGTGTGTGCAGAAGAAGTCTGGAACTTGTGATGAGTGATAGTGTAGCTGTGTGTGTGTGTGTGTGAGTGTGTGCTTTCCTGACAGCCAGTAATCCAACCAGGTGGCCAGAGGATTGCATGTATGTTGACCGTGGAGGAATGCTTTATGGGTTATGGATTCATTTTGTCCTCTTAGTCTGCCTATTTGTCAGCTTGCCTGTCCGTCTATTTGTCTGTCAGCCTGTCTGTTCATCTGCCTGTCTTCCTCTGTTTGTTCGCCTGTCTATTGGAAGTCTATCTTCCATCTGGATGTTTAAATTTTAGTTTTTTTTCCTTCCCCATATCTGTCTTATTTTTATCTTTTCCATCTTAATATCTGTCTAACGCTCTGTCCAGCTGTCTTTCTCACAGCCTGCCTGCCTGCCTGCCTGTCACTCGCTCACTTGTCAGTCTTTATTAAACTGTTTGTCTTTGCTGTCCGTCTTCTTCATTTGTTGAAGTCAGTCACGGTCTCTGACATGCACCTCCTTTTCCCCTCTTCTTCTTCTTCTCTCTTCCCAGACAGTCCTAGCAACAAAACTGCCATAATGTCTGTGAACCGCCTCAGGGGTTCCAGTTGTCGGGCTGATAATGTGTGTAATAATGCCTTTGCGTTGCCTTAGCAACACCACGGAGACGCCTTGCTACATTCGTGGTTTGATTCGTCGCAGGAGAGAAAATGAAACGCCTGTCAATGGGGGTGGCTCTAAATTCTGCTGTTTCATCCCCGCAGTACCGGAAGCGGTCAATGGAGGGTGCTAGAGTGCAAGGGAAAGGCAGAGGCGGCGACGAGACGGGCCACAGTGACTGAGCAACATCTCACACACTGTGTTGCTGCTGGAATCTGCTGGAGATTGAAATGAACTTCTATGGAATGGATTTCCTTTATTCTCCATCCCTCCCGACATCCATCCATCAATTCTCTCTGTTCAGTTATTTAGAGCATGTTAGTGCTGACAGAAGTTTGCGACCCATAAGTCAATGCGGACTCCAGTGAATTGTTGTGATGGAGAGAACTGCACCGAGAGAATTATGATCAACAATCAATAGCCATTGACGCACGCACTTCACACACACACACACACACAGAATGTAAGCCACACAAGCACACAAGGCTTCCATCACTTTGATGTGATTGTCACCGCACCTGTTTTTAATCAACTTCCAAGGCCACACACACACTTTTCTTCACCCTGTCGTCTCTCTCTCTAAAAAAGAAAGAAAGTTACCAATAAATTATTATCGATCTCCAGCGTTGGCTGCTGGGCTCGGGATGGATCTCACTAGTAATTTTCACAGTATCTCCGTTTATCACCCAAACGGTTTGTGTGTGTTTTCCTGTGTACAGTACACAGGGCCGGATCAAAGCAGCAGTGGGTAGAATTGGAACAAATATGATTAAAAAAAAAGTTATTTTTTATAAAACGTTCCTGATATCCTGACAGTAGTGCATGAGACAGGTAATCTGAAAAAAAAAATCATGTGTCCCCCGGTGCTCCTAATGGCATCTGCAAGATTTCACAGACCGGACGAAAACAACCAATCAGAGCCGAGCTAGAGCCGAGCCGTCTCTGAGCAGCTGTCAATCACTCGCAAACTCTGATCAAATGGTCAAACTAGGCAGCGCTGATCAAATATGAATCAATATTCTGTTACTGTAATTCCTATTTCTCGTCTCAAATCTTTTCAGAAACATCTTGCAGTGTACCGTTTAGCTGTAAAATGAGAAAGTTTGTGACCCGGCAGCCATGTTGAGATCATTTGAGGAAATACCAAGCACCGCCTACCAGCTGGAGCAAACTTTCTCATGAACAGCCAATTGGAACGCTGTTTCTCTGAAATGACCTGTGATTGGCCAAAGTCTCCTGTCACAGGCTAGATTTTCTGAAGCCTGAAAACAGAGCCATGAGGAGGTGCAGAAGTCTAGTTTTCTCTCAGAACACTTGAATTACAATATGATGAAAGGTTATTATGGAATGTTTGCCCAATGATGAAAAGTTCTGTCTACTACCACTTTAAGGCATAGGCCATATAGGCAGTCACCTGGGGCGGGCGCCATCTAAAATAAAAAACAATAAAAAAGTGCTCTGCATTGAGGTAACAAATTAACAAATAAAGGAAGAAAGAAAGAAATACAATTTCACCCATGTAACTCTCTTTCTCTCACTGTGCCTTCGCGCACTGCTCAATGGGCGCCCGGGGCAGTGGGGTTGTGTACAGGTCACGAAGTAAGATCGCTAAATGGACAGATGTCAAGAGGCGCAGATATCTAGTATTTTCTCATTTTATTTCTTCATAATGAAAAGGCCTTAGCCTTCAGGTGCTCAATGAAGAAAACGGAGAAAAGAGGAAGAGAAAAAGAAAGGCAGAGGGCACCGAAAGGGCTAGAGCCGGCCTTGACAGTACAACTTCTATGTGTGTGTCTACCTTTCATACTGTTGCTCTGTACTGCATGTTGCGGCTAACCTAATTAGAACGGGTGACGGACACCAGCAGAAGGCTGAATTAGACTTTGTAGCCTAAATTGAGCTGTAGATTTCGATTAATTCTCTCTGGTGTTGGTCTTAAACCGTGGCGGCACTGCTCAGACTCTTCAGTTGGATTGTTACACACCTTTATATACAGCCACAAGGTGGACACAATAACAGGAACAATGGTGTTATTAAGTCCTGTTATGTTATCCACTCTTACTCTGCACTGTGCAAAAGTCTCCAATTAACACCATTTCTGTGAGAATTAAGGGATTATTTCTCAAAAAGCGTTATTAATTAATTGGAAAATCGTATAAAAGTGAAGTGTTTGTTAATTTAAAAATACTTGTAACAGTGAAGTAAGCAGAAACATTCGAGCCATGAAAAACTAACAAGAGCCGGGTTAATAATTCATTTGCGAATGAAAAACTGAAGTAATTTACTTTTGTCGAGTGTAATGTCGTGTCTTTTTTTTTGTTGCTTTCAAGCACTTCTCTGGTAAATTGTTCAAGCTTCCTTTGTAGAGGATTTGCAGAGAGAAATTTAATGTGTTCAGAGGATTTTCTGTAACCCCCTTCGTCAGACTTTTGCTACTTTTTTTGTGTTTTACCTGTCAGGAGCATTTGTCAGCAAAATTTGCCACCCGGAAATGTAATGCAACCATTGTGAAAGTTTGTCGAGGCGGTGTTGATTTAACTGCCTGGTAATTTTTGACAAGGCCACTGTTTTTGGTCCGCCGGGTAGGCAAAAACAACACGAACATCTGGTGTAAACATCGCTTTCCTTCTCCACACTACGAACACTAAAGACGCCTTCAACTCTGGTGTGGGCCAGTCTGACACATCTCAGTTCAATGTGTGAAATGTGCTGATTCTAATGTGCTGTAATGTCAGCGCTGATTCTACATACAAAGTCGTGGGTCATTTTGACCTGAAGACTTGTATCGATTGACTTTATCTAAGGTGCTGCCTCGGACGCCTCTGGGTTCATGTAGTGTAGGTTGTACACCGGGGATTCAAGATATTACTGATGAGTCAAGTGTGGGGTGGGTCAAATTCAGGTCAAGTAGGTGAATAAAAAGCCACTTTTACATTATCTCATGAGAGAATATAATCAATATACTTAACTGGCAAATGGATACTCTGTAAATGTAACTAACTCAGAAAGGAGCTCGATGCGGAGACACACTTGTAGTGTGGCCAAGTATGTTTCCCGCAGTTGTATGCATCTGTGTGGTTGTGTGAGAGAGAAAATAGATTCTCCAGGTAATAGCCATTGCCCTTCACTCTAGACAGATTACTAGAAGGGGTTTCAGAATCACGTCCATTTCGCCAAGTATATAATGTACATACTCGGAATTTGACTCTGATTTTATGCAGCTCTATCAATGTACTTATACAGAATATAAATAACTAAGGCTGTCAATCAATTAAAATATTGAACCGTGATTAATTGCATGATTGTCCGTAGTTAATCGCAATTAATCGCAAATTAAATGCAAATTTTTTATCTGTTCAAAATGTAACTTAAAGGGAGATTTGTCAAGTATTTAATACTCTTATCAACATGGGAGTGGGCAAATATGCGTGCTTCATGAAAATGTATGTGTATATATATATATATTATTTTAAATCAATTAACAGCTCAAAACAATGACAAATATTATCCAGAAACCCTCACAGGTACTGCATTTAGCATAACAAATATGCTCAAATCATAACATGGCAAACTCAAGCCCAACAGGCAACAACAGCTGTCAGTGTGTCAGTGTGTTGACTTGACTATGACTTGCCCCAAACTGCATGTGATTATCATAAAGTGGGCATGTCTGTAAAGGGGAGACTCGTGGGTACCCATAGAACCCATTTTCATTCACATATCTTGAGGTCAAAAGTCAAGGCACCCCTTTTGAAATGGCCATGACAGTTTTTCCTAGCCAAAATGTAGCGCAATTTTGTAGCGTTATTTAACGTCCTTTGTGATGAGCTAGTATGACATTGTTGGTACCAATGGATTCCTTGTTTTCTAGTTTCATATGATGCCAGTATATTTACTCTTAAGACATTATTGTTGCATTAAATTTTACAGACCTAGAAATAATAGAATAAAAGAATGCAATAATACAAATAAAATGTCTACATACAAGTCAAGTGTTGTAAGTTGTAACGATATAAATAATGCAAAGAAATACATAATGGATGGATATACAGTGACTGGATGATTATGTGCAGTATGAACATGTGAAGATGTCTACATACTGTATGTACACTGAGTATGATTTACATTTACAGTGACAGGTTTGTACATATTACAATACGTACATAAAGTGACAGTTGATATGTACATATTACAAAAGAATGTGCATCAAAGACTGTAAGAATTATAATCCATAACAGCAGCAGCGGATATTTGGTGTTGATGGGTTCCAGAGTGAGATCCAGGCTGCAAAGTTTCCTCTGAAGAGGATTCAGAGGAAGAGTTTCCCCACAGCCTCCACTACATTTGACACAAATGCAAAAACCATTCACAAGACATGAAAAGCCACAGATATGTAAAGATGGTCTAAATGAGTCACCATCACCATAACAAAGCTGCGGCAGACTGTCAAGCTCCCGGTGTAAAATGGAATCAGAATGGATCCCGGGCCTAAAAGCTTTGCCACTTGCATTTATGACATGACATCCACGTTTGAGCTCTCCGTATCCAAACCCATAGAAAAAAATGATACTGGACAGAACCAACCAGGCAATCTGCCCACCTGCAAACACTCTTTGACAGGTTGAACCGATGTCAGGTACAGAGGGCTCGACAAAACGCTCATCTGCAACTAGACATCCGGAGAGAAGAGAAAGTTAACCCCTTAAAACGCAGACGGCCTGCCGGTTCGCCAGGCTGCTATTCCGTCTTTCAGAGGTTGTTTTGGACTGAGACTTGCAGTGAAGATACTGGTATCATATGAAGGAAGCCATTGGTACCAACCATATAATACTAGCTTGTAGGGAAGATCGGGGGAATAATTTAGCCCCATTTGTGACATCAGCACCTCCTACAATATTTGGTCACATATCTTCCCTATAGGCAAACCTCTGAGGAAAAGTAAAACCCATATTTTTAGTTTTTTATACCTGTAATCCAGCAGTTAGTTTTCATGATTTTACAGATGCCTATCTGGTTGGAATGACAAAATATTTGCTAGGCAAAAAACAATATTTCCACATACTTTGCACTGCGATTCTTCTTTGGTGGAGCGCACACCCTGTCTGCTGCACAGGCTGTGTCAGGGGACAGTGAAAATATTGGATTTAAATGTTGGTGTTGGTTTGCCCTGGGCTAACATTTTACCTGTCCAAGCAGACAGAAGGCGCCTGTGGAGTCATGAAAATAATAGTATTGAGTGCTGAGGTGGCTCACATTGTTCACTGTAAACAACAGTTAACTGCGCTAGCAATAAACAACAAGTACATTTAGCCATATGTTGTAAAAAATAGTCATCTTTGAAACATACCAACTATATTATGAATGGACAACAAGATAGTTGATTGTGCTTCATATGAGTCGCATTTTTAGTTGAGTTTCTGTGGACTTGATAGTCAAATGAATGTCTTGTGAATATAATTCTTTTTTTTTTTATTATTTGGGTTGCCGGGAGTTCATTGTAATTCAAGCTGCCGCCTTTCAATCCCACAGGGTGTGCAGGCTGTGATTTCCAAAACATAGGTTTTTCTTGGTGTATTCCTCTAAAAAGATGAAAAAATAAGGTCATGATTTTTCTTACGCATACACACATACAGTATATATCAGCACAGTGTCAAAGCAGTTCGTGAAATATTTCATTTTACCTATTTGATTTGTGAAATAGACGCAAATTCTCCTTTTTTGTGACTCTTAGCACGACTTTCAACATTAACGTATTTTTTGTGCGATTTCCTACGAATGTCCAGCAACATGAGTGTGATGCGCGTGTCAATTTACGCACCAGTCTTTTCAAAATAAAACTACTTAGTTAGGTTCAGGAATAGATTGACATGGTTAGGCTTAGGCAACAAACTACTTAGTTAGGTTTTGGAATAGATCGACATGGTTAGGCTTAGGCAACACACTACTTAGTAAGGCTTAGGAATAGATCACGGTTTGGGTTAAAAGAACCCCAGAAGTGACATAACTTAAGTACGGAAGTTACGTCACAAAAACTACATACTTAGGTTTAGGAAAAGATTGCGGTTTGTGTTAAAATAACTTCGGAAGTGCTGTTACTGAAGTATGGAAGATACGTGACATATAAATCAACGTTGACTTCTGGTTTCACATGGGACACAAACACCGGTATCCTGCGCGAAAGTCCTTTGTTTTTTGACCCACCTATCCACCCTGACGTCCTCCCTACACAGCTTTTGCCAATCTTTACAATTCACGGTTCACAATTACGTGGATTACATCAGAACTGATTTTCTGTCAGCCATCACAAATCAATACGTCAATATTTGTGACCATTTCACAAGCTGCTGTGCAACTGGGCTGTATATACATATATACTGTATATATATATAGTTTATTGATGTTTGTCACGTTTATCACGTTTGAATCCTCAACCGTGGAGTGCTCGTGTCCAACTCTTTTTGACTTCACATGGTCATTGTTTCCACTGTGATTCTCCAATACACAAATATAGTCTGTTTCTTTTATTGTGCAGTGATTTAGAGCAACGAATAACCCATTGTACAGTAACGCCTTCCTCCCTGTCTTCATTTGACTTTGTCCCATCAATCTTCCTTTGCATTCGCATCCTGCCCCACTTGCAGCACGCCTCTCCACCTTCATTTTGTCTCTCCTGGCCCTGTATAACAATAAATGATGGTCATGTTTGTTGTTTTCCTCTCGTACCGCTCCCTCTTCCTTTGACTTGATTTTGAAGAGACAATAAATCTGCAATAAAGCCATGCTCTCCCCCCCGACCGTTTCTCCATTTAATCCTGTTTTCTGGCCTGCCTTTTGACTTTACTTTTGGTTGAACTGCACCTTTAAGACAATAAAGTCATGGCTCCAATTGTGTTTCCTCATATAGAGTTGCTGCTGGCGGACTTCCTTCCTTTAACATCTGTCAAAGGACCCAGCGACCCCCGGGCGGCCAGCAGCCAATATGAATGGAGACCGATGCAGGGGCATGGTCTGAAATAGTCCACCGTGTATTACAGCCCGGAGAGGGGTACGCAGCCACACACACACACACACACAATGGAACACAGGATTCAAGTTAACACACACACACACACACACACCAACAAAGATAGACAGGTATTAGAGCCCTAGGAGAAGCTTGTGCTCTCTCCAACCTCATTACATCCACAGGCCACAGGTGGATATAGTGTCTCTTATATCCGCAGGGACAGAGAAGCCTACGAATGTGTCAGTGTGTGTGTGTGTGTGTGTGTGTGAGAGAGAGAGAGAGAGAGAGAGAGAGAGAGAGAGAGAGAGAGAGAGAGAGAGAGAGAGAGAGAACGTGTGTGAGAGCTTGGATTCCACATATGCTACCATCATTCCTATAACCTGCAAGTAATGGGAAATCCCAGACAAGCTTCAAACCGCACGTGCCCGACCCATCTCAGCACCTTGTTGACATTCTGTATCTGACAGCTACATGTTGGCCTCAGCTCTTTTATTCTCTCTTTCATTTCTTCCTCTGCACTCCACTTTCCCCGCCTCTTCTCTTAGGTTTGCTTAAGCTGACTCAAGGTCACTTCAATTTAGCTTTTTGGCCCCCGGCATCCGAGAGAGCTACACTGCTATGGTAGATCGAGCTCCGTACACCCATAAAAGTGTGTGTGTGTGTGTGTGTGTGTACGCGTGTTTGTGCATGTGGCCGATATTTATTAGGTTATATTGGACTCGGTGGTCAGCGGCCAAATAGAAGTCAAAAGTCAAATGCTCTTTGTTTGAGTTGTGAGTGAGAATATATGAGTGAAGCAGAAGAAAAATGGATGGAGAGACAAAGAGAGACAGAGTGTAAATGTGCGTGTGTGTGTGTGTGTGTGTGTGTGTGTGAGAGAGAGAGAGAGAGAGAAGGAAAGGTAGGCTACAATCTCAAACCAACCCAGCCTTCTGGCACTTGATTAAGTGCCCACTTAGCTTGTACTTTGAAAAGTGGACACTTGTGCCGCCATCATGGTTGGCTTTCCACGAGGATTGGAAAAAGGTTGGCTTAAAATCTTGATTTTGGCAAGCTTCCAAATTTGCTAAATAACAGTGTTTATGTGAGCAATTGGTGTTGCTAGGTGACAGCGTTAAGTCGATAGTCGGTGGCTTAGCTTCCTGCGGAGCATTTAGCCACTTGCGGTCGAAATGCACATCGCTTTCCTCACCTGGCAACAAAGTCATCGAATAAGAAAAGTGGTTGGTTTGAGACTCAACTAGAAAGAAAAAAATTACAGAAAATGTATTTTCTCTTGTTTTGCCTTTCTCAACTCCAATTTAATTCAACGAGGAAAATGCTTTCCTGTTCAAACAAGACTTTCGCCGTCTCCCTCTCGTTCTTTCTCTGAGATATGGTTCTTTGGCTCGCAATCAAATGTTCACTTCATTAGCCCTCTTCTCTTCTCTCCTCATTGGCCCTTTGAAAAGAAGGGCAAGAGACGCACTCACAAAGGCAGTCGGATGGGCACATACACACACACACACACACACACACACACACACACACACACACACACAGGCAAACACACAGTGCGGTTCTGACTTTAAATAATGAGAGAGCTGTCACATCAGATCAGCGTCTGTGCCACGGCACGGCCTGGTGGTCAGCAGGACGGACGGGAGTAAGC
>CAKALG010041530.1:0-10328 GCA_916700815.1 Helicolenus hilgendorfi | reverse complement strand
TTTTGTCCTTCACACAATGAGGGCCTTCCTCCATGATGGCTGCAGACACTTTGTAAGCAGTGGGGCAGGTTGAGGCTGATGCACTATACACATGTACCATACACATGGTACATTACACACAACCCACTAATCACAGCTCACATCGTCCCGCTTGTCTCTGCTAATCGGACACACACATTTGAAAAATGCCTTGCCTTTGAGATTTTAAAACCCCACCCCAAACACACCTTACCCCTCCACACAGGCATACACAAAGAAGAAGTGCTGCTTGCAGCGTCGTCTAGAACGGTATGGCTGCTTGTAGATAGCTAGACAGAGAGATCTACTTTATTGATCCCAAGTCGGGAAATTATTGTACCCGCAAGCGTGAAACTGATTGGATGAACGGTTCTCGAGATATGCAAAGGACAGTCATACATACATACATACATACATACATACATATATACATACATACATACATACACAGACAGACAGAGATTCCTTTCTTTATAGTTGGATGATGCTGCTACAGCGCTACTTATTGGTCACTCAGACGTCATTTCTACAAACCAAATACGGTTGGAGTGTTCAGGAGTTATGCTATTTTTTTTAATAAAAGCCCCGCCCACAGCATTTTATCACCGTTCTCACTCCCAACTCGTCAAATACCGCCATTTGGTAAGTGTGTGGCAGTGTGAAACGGACTCAAGACCAAGTAAAAAAACAGAATTCAAAGCAGTAAACACCCCCAGCATAAATCCAGCTGTCCTTCCTGCATTTGTCAGTTTAAACTGTGCTGTTTGTATTCTGGATTATAACTTAAACCTCTTTGCATTTGTGCAATATTATCATATGATCCACGCACTGAGCTTTGATTGGTTAGTAGGCGCTGCTTTTATATGATTTGATCTCTTATCTGGAACATAGGCCCTGTTCAGACCTGGTATTAGCATGCGCCTCAATGATCGGATCACAAGTGGGCAGCTTTAAGTACGTCTGTTCACAGCTGGCATTAGAATGCGTCTCCAAATGCGTCTCAAGTGGCCACTTGTGATCCGATCTCACTTCCCCGCTCTATATGCAAATAAACACGTAGTAAACACACGGCTGATACAGCAGCCGTTGTGACGTAATATTACATGAATGTCAGTAGTAATATCCTACATATTCCTTAATTCTGGTACATTGTATTAACATCAAAATAAAAGGTTATTGTACCGGCGGTCCCCGGGGACCTCCACACGGGTGTCAGCTCCGCCCAAAGCAGCGGAACAAAAACACCGACACATCTCCGACAGTATAATAAGAATGAACATCGCATGGGAGTGGGGATGTGTGGCTGTTTTGAGCTAACTTTAAGGGCCAGCTATAGCAAAACTGTGTGGAACATCAAAAATCCTGAAGAGTAACTTTTTACGGCTTGGTCCAGAGATGTTCTCTATCAAATTTGGTGACGGTCGTTTGCTCAAAATGTCGAGGAGGAGTAGCAAAAAATGTTATTTGGACACAATTCAAAATGGTGGAAAATCAATCTTCACACAGATGGGTGTTATGTGGATGGATTTGTCTGAAACCACAAAATCCAGGAAAAAATTAATTTCTTACTGAGACATTCAAAAGTTGCAGACCAAAATGTTTTAGCGCCACCATCTGTACACACTGCACCACTTTTGACGGATAGAGATTCCTTGCTTTATAGTTAGATTCTGGTTATTTAATTGACATAAACTAGGGACGCTCATTTTGAAAAATATGTTTTTACCGATAATCGACCCCCGTTAACCGATTATTAATCATTAACCAACAAGATTTGTGCCTCTCATGCAGCGGTGTACCAGCTGCAGGATCACAACAGATATTGGTTGACGGGAGTCTCCAGTTCAGCGTCCGGGAGCGTTAACTTAGCAGCTACGATGCTGCGTGTAGTGTCACGGACATGCAGCCACTTTCACAGTTAAAGTCTCCACCACACATTTAGTTTAGTTTAGCAGGTTGTCAGCTGTGTGTCTGCCTGGTGGAACTTTAGCGAGTGGCCAACAAACAGTGTGTGTATTTGTGCTACGTTAGCAGCTCTAGCATTGCCGGAGGCTTCGTGCTCGCCGCCGCCACACGTAGTCTGAGTAACTTTAGAGAGTTTCCAACAGACCGTGTGTGTGTGTTGGTGGTGAGTGTGAGGTTGTTGGTGCGTTAGGTAACGTAGGTATAGCAGTGTGTGGACAGTTTATTTGTCGGTGAATAAATGCTACTAAACTACAACTCCTCCGCTCCGCTCAAGAGAGACAGAGACCGAAGCCAACTTCCTGTATCCTGCAACTCCGGCTCCGCCTCTTAAGGTGGGCTGTTAAGGTGGACCAGCTTTTCTCCTTAAAGAGACGAGCCGCTCCTCTGAGCCGCTCAGCTTTTGAGTTCATTATTAATATTTCTTTTAACCGTTTTAACCGATAGTGTTAATCTGTTAAAATGCTTAATGTCAGTTAACAGTTAAACGGTTAATTATTAACATCCCTAACATGAAGTAAGAAGCAATTTGCCGGGTGTTTGAAACCCGTAGGTAGTGTGAAACGTGTTCTAATGGATTTGCACATTCACACAAAAAACGCAGACACACACACACACACACACACACACACACACACAGTACAATGACAGGCTCAGAAGCAGGCTCCGTCGGAACAATAAAGGTGAAAGATTACAAATGACACACAATGCAAATATAATTACCTCATTTCTAATAGATTGCATTCTTTCAATAACAATGCAAATCCATTTGCATTACTGCCAGGGAAATAAAACTGCAGTTTGATGTATGTTTAAAAGAGGATTTCATGCGGCCATATGCCTCTATTAACATGAAGCACTGTCAGTGTATTTCTTCTCTTTCCTTCACTCTATCTCTCTCTATCTCTCTCTCGCCATGCACACGTTACTTCTTTGTGTGTGTGTGTACAGTGTGTGCCTGTGCCTTGCTGGTTTAATCATTTATTTTACTATAGTGTTATCAGTACAGCGCACACCAGGGACCCACTGACAGGTTGATTTTCACATATATCATTTGATAATTGTGGCTCTCAGTTTGCGGTGAGCCCCCCCCCCCCCGAGGCTCCACTCCATTGAGGTGTAAGATTGACACTTTTATGTGATTTCCTTTATTGGCAGCAAAGCTGAGTAATTTGGATGGGTTTTTTTCTCATTTTTTCTTTGTCTCTTTTTTTTGTGTCTTTATGCCTTGAAGAGTGATGAAGATGAGTAGTTATTAGTAGGACAGAGGGAAACGAATCTGGGGTGATGGGTTGTCAGCATAAACAGTTAACAATTCACAACAAATATACAAACCTGACATTTTAAAGCTGCAGTAGGCAGTATATTTTTGGCATCATTGGGCAAAAATTCCATAATTATCTTTCAGCATATTGTAATTCAAGTGTTCTGAGAGAAAACTAGACTTCTGCTCCTCCTCATGGCTCTGTTTTCAGGCTTTACAACATCTCACCTGTGACGGGAGACTTTGACCAATCACAGGTCATTTCATTAAGAGAGCGTTCCTATTGGCTGTTCTCCGGTCATGTGATTGGTACTTGGCGCTCCTTCACCAGATTTTACAATGGCGGCTGAGTCACAAATTTCCTCATTTTACAGCTAAACAGTACACTACAAGATGATTCAGAAAACATCTAAGGAGAGAAATAGGCATTATAGTAACATAATATTGATTCATATTTGATCAGCGCTGCCTAGTTTGACCGTTTGATCGCAGTTCTTGCAGATGTCTTTGGGAGCACCGGAGGACACCGGAGGACACCGGCGGACACAGATGCACATGTTTTTTTTCAGGTTACCTGTTTCATGTAATACTGTCAGGATATAGCGACCGTTTTATAAAAATAACTTTTTTTAAAACATATTTGTTCCAATCTCGCCTACTTCAGCTTTAAAGGGCCACACTCACTTCTTGACATTACCTAGGATTGTCAGCAGGTGGTTTACCTCCTTCCAGTCACTAGGCTATCTCAGGGGTTTGAATAATTCCGCCAATGTGAAAGTGCCTTAAACTTGCAGTGGGCGTCTCCTCTGGTTGCTAAAAGAAGTCTGATTGTATAGAAGTCTATGAGAAAATGAGCCTACTTCTCTCTTGATTTATTACCTCAGTAAACATTGTAAACATGAGTTTATGGTCTCGATCGCTAGTTTCAAGTCGTCTTCAATACAGCATGATGTTCATTTAGTAAATTATGGTCCCATTTAGAGTCAAATAGACCATAAAGCAGGGGATGCTTTAGGGCGTGGCTACCTTGTGATTGACAGGTCGCTACGACCGCGCTGTCCGTGTTTTCGTTTTACAATCGTAATCCTTTCACAGTGTAAGAGTACGCCAGTCTATTCAGCGATCCGATACTTTAATGTATTATCCCCAAAAAATGAACTTGCTTCACCAGAAATCAGTTCTTATTCACTGCTCCAAAACAGTAGCCTTCACTGTGCTGTTGCTCTGGATGCATTGTGGCTGCCACTGGCAACTACTGTTTTAGAGCAGCGAAGAAGAACTGATTGCAGGTCGTTTGTCACAGCTGTTAAAAGATAATAATAATAATAATTATATATTTTTTTTCACACTGATATCGGATTGGTACTCGGTATCAGTTGATACCGCAAGTTAAAATGGTATCGGAACATCTCTAGTGTTTTCAGTTCATGAAAGTTAATTCGACCTTTTGGAAAATGTCTTTTACAGCATTCAGTTGTACTCAGCTCCACCCTCTCGTGTCACTTCTGGTTGCAAAAAAACAAGATATAACAGCCAAATACCAAGATGGCAACAATCAAAATGCCGAACGCGAGGCTTCACAACAGCAGCCCACAAAACAATGGGGGACGTCACGGTGACTATGTCCACTTCTTATATGCAGTCTATGCTTCCAGTGTATACAATTAAATTAAATGTATTTTTATATAGCGTCAAATCATAACAGAAGTTATCTCGAGACGCTTTTTATATAGAGCAGGTCTAGATCGTACTCTATAGTTTAGAGACCCAACAAGATATCCCACCTCCCAAGTGCAAAACTCCCCATTTAGCGGGTAGAAACCTCGAGCAGAACCGGGCTCTGGGTGGGCGGCCATCTGCCTCGACCGGTTGGGTTTTGAGAGAGAGAGAGAGAGAGAGAGAGAGAGAGAGAGAGAGAGAGAGAAACCACAATAATAGCACAGCAACTGTAATAACTAATACAAGTAGGACTAATAACAAAAATCAATAGCAGTGGATGTAAAAGAGTGTTAATACAACTATCGGAATTGATATCATTGGGTCGTTCTCAGACGGGCTTTCAAGCGGAGCTTCCAGCTGGCTAACAGACTAATTTTGCTTTGTGACGCAAAACCCTGCTCTCCGCTACTGTGTGGTGCTGTGTTTGTAGATGCATCAGAAATGGCCTTGAGGTTTGTTAAATACATTTAGTTCAGTTCTTTTTTCCGTGTCGGGATCCGACAGGAATGATGACTCCGTTTTTTCAGTGAGTGGATTGGTCGGGCTGTTGGCAGGTTTTGATCCAGTCTTCTCAAGTTCCGGAGCAGGTTAGCTGTGCAGCACAGACTACATTTTTATATACTCTGCCATTGACAGGGTCAGAGTAAAATGTATTTAACAAAGCTCAAGGCCATTTCTGATGGATCTACCACAAATAAGCTGTGACCCTGTGGGAAAAATTGAGGCCTCGCAGCTTTTCAGGGCGAAGACATGAAACATTCCATTCTCCCGCCACAAGTCCTTCTGAAATTCTTCACTATGAACAATTCAGCATTTAACAGATGTAGCATGTCTTGGTAAATATTAATATCACACGGTATGATTTGTTAAAACATCGCCCTATGCTGTGACAGTGAATAATGACATTTAGTCATTTAGGCTGAAATTTATATATTGAATAAACGTATTCATAGAACATTTTAAAGGTCCCATATCGTGCTCATTTTCAGGTTTATACTTGTATTTTGTGTTTCTACTAGAACATGTTTACATGCTGTAATGTTAAAAGAAACAACTTTATTTTTCTCTTACTGTCTGCCTGAATATGTCCGTATTCACCCTCTGTCTGAAACACTCCGTTTTAGTGCAACTCAACTTCAACGGCAAAGGACGCTGCAAAGTGTCCATGAAGAAATGGAAAATAACAACTTCAGATGCATGTGTGTGTGGTGAATCCCAAACCATGGAACATATCATGAAATGTAGCTAAGCTCCACCAAAGATGACCTGGCCGAACCAAATGCCGATGCGCTGGCCTGCGCTAACCACTGGAAAGACGTGATATAGAAGATGGCTGGACACGAGGAAGAAGAAGTGCATTTCAACAGAATTGTGTTGCTAGGCTTGGGTCCATGTTTACTCACATACAATGCAACAGGAAATAAACTGGGACACATTTAGAATGTTTACATTTAAAACCCTGTAATGGTCTATATATTGTATATTTGTGACATCACAAATGGACAGAAATCCTAACGGCTTGTTTCCAACGCACAATTTCTGAATACGGACTGTGTGTATTTCTCCCTATATTAAGCGTTTTGATAGTTTAACAGTATCTATATAGCACTTAAACCTGCTTTATAATATAAAAGGCATGAAAATCTCACCTTTAAAAAGACACAATCTCTGGTAATGTCTGTAGTCAAGGTTACACTGTAATCTTCTTACATAAACTCAGTCAGGCTTTGCTCAAATCTAAAACAATTAAACTCTGGTCATAATCGGTTTGGTCAACATTTCAATTATATCAAATCTGTCTAAATGGCTAAAGCTAAACCAGGAGGAAATGTGTGTACAATTACACACACAGCCTATCATCAGTGTAATGTAAATGGTTAAATGGCAAGTGGGCTGCATTTTTACAGCGTCTTCCTACCTTACCGGACGAAGCGCTTTACAACTTGCCTCTTCATTCATCCATTCACACAGACATTCATACACCAATGGTACTCTACCAATATAAAAATTAATTGGTATGAGTATTTCTTTCAATATACAGTAGCTTAGTGAAAAATAAATATATGCAGCTTTCATAGAAAAATTCCTAGTAGGAAATTAATTTCCTACTAGGAAGCTCTTGAAAAGAAATCTGCAGAAAAACTGTGAAAAATACACATTATGCTGCTCCAGTATCTGTAAAGTATATCAACCCTGTTATAAGAGAAGCAATACACTAAATGACTTCCAGCTCCAGAGGTGCTGCTTGGTGGTTGTATTCAAATATCATATGGTAATTTTTGGACTATTTAGGGCTGTCAATCGATTAAAATATTAAATTGCGATTAATCGCATTATTGTCCATGATTAATCGCTGTCAATCGCAAATCAATTGCATATTTTTTATCTGTTCAAAAATGAAACTTGAAGGGAAATTTGTCAAGTATTTAATACTCTTATCAACATAGGAGTGAGCGGGGGGGGGGGTCTCTGAGGACCATAGTGAGGTTATAAAAAGGGGGATGATAGGCCCAATAAAGTTCCAAGTCTCGTGACCCGTTTAAACTTTGAATCATTTTCTACATGAATGTATGGCGACTCTTTACGGCCCTAAAGAGTGTTTTTGAGCTCTCTTCACGTCAATTTGCCATTGACTCCTATGGAGCAAAAAAATCGTGCTTTCGCAAGATTTTTTTCTGGAACCGCTACACCATCTCTTAGAAAAGTCACAGCACACTGTTCCCGATCATTCCACACTGCCTGCATGTCTGTCACTGGTTGCCATGGTGATTGGGGGGCCGTGAGGAGTGTTTAGTTTCCTGTTATCATATAGTAAGAGTTGAGGGCTTTTATTTTGAAAACTAGGTGAATACCTCGTTTCCTGTTATCATACAATGAGAGTCGGGGGCTTTTAATCATGTAATTAATAATAATAATTATGGCCCTGATCCATTGAAGCCCTGGTTTAGAGCATGCTGCTCACTGAAATGGCTGATATAGTAAATAGTGTGTGTGTGTGTGTGTTTGTGTGTGTTAGTCAGCCTGCTCTGATTGGCTAATGTGAATCACCTGTCTATCAGCAATCAAATGTTGCCGTGGTGATGGCCACTGCTAAGCACCATCAGTGAGACAGTTTATAATAGGAGTTAACCAGAGACGTACATGTCATAAAAGTGCTTCTCAGGTAAAAACGTGACTACTATCGCCAAGATTGTTTATGAGACGAGTTTGGACTCTCTGATGAACAGATGGTGTGAAATTTGTGTGTAGTGTCAAAAATGTGACCTCGGCAGTTACAAAGAAGTAGTAACTTTTTTCTCTGATCCCAAAAATTGTCTGAAATTGAATATGGGCCCTTATGGGAAGGTTGCTGGGAGTTGCTCTCACTTCCAGGCACGTATCGCCAAATGTGTAAGTCGAACTGATTCCATAGCAACATGCCTGCAACTAGAACAAAAATACCTGCGTTTTGATGTATTAATTGTATATGAGGAGTGGAAGTTGTGGGCTAGGGAGCAATTTCTTTGGATAATTTTCAAAAGATTTTTAAGCTCTGCTCCACTGTAGCTATAATGTTATGTTGTAGCTATAAAGCCCTTAACGATCCACGCAATACACACACATTATAAAATCTGAAACGGTCTGAAAATATCATAAAACGTAAACTGCAATAAATTAAAAACTGTAAAAGTTATCAAAAAGCTGAATCATAGCTTAATAGTTCAAAGACTTGTAACCTGTTTAAAGTTTAAACTGTAGAACTGCTTCTACAGCTTATGGTCTGGAGAGCAGCAGCTCACCACCAGCAGGGCCAAAGGGTGAGAAGGGGGTGAAGAAAGAGGAAGAACAAAGGATTGTCCTTTGGTTTTGTCCTGGGTGAATTTCACAACTATGTGTGAATGAGTCATCAGCCAATGGTTACTGAGCTGTGTCCATGGGTGCAGATACTCCATGGGTGCATGACTCAAGGATCCTGAGAAGCGTAGTTCATTGTCTTTGCCACCAGTAATGGTGGGTCCCAACACCGCTTTCTCACACCCCTTGGCGTCACTTTAGGATTAGGCAACAAAACAACTATAGTTAGGTTTAGGAATGAAATACATGGTTGGGCTTAAAACTATTATGTGGAAATGACACTGAATGTTGTGAACACGGGACATGAACGGACAGCTGATTGTAATGTAACGCATGGGACATGAACAGTGGTCTCTTGGAGGACCCCTCCACCGAACGGCGGGAGAGAACGACAGCCGTGCTCGCGAGTCACATTTCATCAACATCATAGCCTGCACCAAGCATGATTGACTGGAAAGAGGTCATGTGAGAAGAGATGCGTAAACACAGACGTACAATCCATATTTTGCTATCCAGAAAATAATTCAAATGAGAAAGCACCTGACTAAAACCAACTACTAATTTGAAGCGTCACAAAATGGTCAAATTATTATAACTATTATGGCACTTTTGGCATTATTGATTGTACATCGTATAGAGGGCAAAATGATCATACATATACAATAATCATCGTACATGTTGCAACACTGCATGTGATTGCTTCTACAGTTTCAACAGCTATGTTCATATTCAGCTTGTATTGTTATTGGGTCATCACACCATTGAATAATGACCTATCTATGTATAATGACAGCAGTTGTATTAACCAGCTCTAAAATGTTTATTTCACCATAGCCAAATAGTCTTTTTAGGTTGGTTAGGGTTTTGAAGCTACATTGTCATCATCTTCTCAAATTAGCTGAATATGATATTTTCAAAAATCTAAATGGTTTAAAGTTTGCTTATTGTGGGGGTGTAAACTATATAAATGCATATCCAGTTCTCAGTCCCAGGGCATCAAATACCGAGACTTTGTCACAGCCATTGGTGTTCTGTACCGCCACAAGGCACCCTTTATTGCCGGTATGAAATGCACCGGGTGTCCCATTAACTATAACGTAAACTCATCCGCTCAACAGCAAACGCTCAGATGAAGTGCGGGGACGTAGTTTAAAGAGTGAAAAGATACAACGGGTGGGCGGAAAGATAGATGGATGGGTCCAACAAACACAAGGCCCGTGTGTTAAGTTTCACTTTCACGTTACAATTAGCTGTTCATTCATGGGCCATGTTCACCACGCACTGTTATCGTCACTGTACAAACGTAGTAGTTTTAAGCCCAACCATGTAGTTCTTTCCTAAACCTAACTTAAGTGGTTTTATTGCCTAATCCTAAAGTGACTCCAATGGTAACTAGAAGTGCACTCGGAGAGCGCAGACCACCGCCAAGGCAGGTTTCATGTATGTCGCTGCCCGCCTGTGGTGGCCTGTGGTGTTAATGCACAGGCTGAGCGGAGTTATTAAAAACAATTCCCAAAGCCAGATCATGATC
>CAKALG010041529.1:0-12134 GCA_916700815.1 Helicolenus hilgendorfi | reverse complement strand
AATGCTGCAGTTCCTCCAGACCAACAGAGGTTTCCCGTGTCTTGTGAAGTGACGAAGCTCTTCAGAGAGTTACGTTACCCTCTCGTTACCGACCGGGTGCCGGTGTCTCTGCTCTCAGCTAACATTACTGCCAAGCAGCTGAAATATAGAGTGATATTGTGCTTTTAGCTGACGTGTGTCGCCTCACTGTTTTGAGCAATGGTCGTTCATGTCTATTTAGAGCGAGCAAGCGCGAGCTCGATGCTGACTTTCGTTGACTTAACGTCCACATGTGTCGCTGTTAACACGCATTTCTGATAGTTACAAATAGTCCCTTTAAGGACCTTATCATTTCAGTGTATCGTGCTTTAAAGGTGCAGCATTGCTGGTTTGGAAGTTTTCAATTACAATTATTATTTGAAATACCACAAACTAAGTGCCACACGGCCCCTAAGGGCCTGGGGCTCCAGGGCAATTGCCTGCTTTTGACCTTCAATCAAATGGCATGAGAGGTTAAAACCATAGAGCCCTGATCCAGCCTGTGTGAAACAGAACCAGTACATTTCTACGTGTGCCATATTAACAGTAAAAACATAGTAACTCAGTGAGGCACAATTATTTATTTTCTTTAAGGATGCATCCAATGTTTAATTGCTGGAAAATACAACATTCACTCTCCTTATAGGAAACCACGTTGGCCTGGTCTTCTTGAAGGTCCCATATTGTAAAAAGTGAGATTTTCATGTTTTTTATATTATAAAGCAGGTTTAAGTGATATATAAATACTGTTAAAATATCAAAACACTCAAAATGCACACTCAAAATGCACACAGCCCGTATTCAGAAACTGTGCGTTTGAAACAATCGGTTAGGATTTCTTACCCTTTGTGATGTCACAAATATACAGTATTTAGAACATTTCACAGTTTTAAACATAAACATTCTAAATGTGTCCCAGTTTATTTCCTGTTAGAGTGTATATGAATGACATCAGCTGACAGGATGTAAACATGGACCCAAGCTGTTTCCTAGCAACGCAATTTCGTTGCCATTCCGTTGAAATGTACTAAAACGGAGCGTTTCAGAGAGAGCATGAATACAGATGTATTCAGAAGGAGAGTATGAGAACAATAATGTGTTTTTTGAACATTAAAGCATGTTAACATGTTCTAATAGAAACCCAAAATACAAGCATGAACCTGAAAATGAACATGATATGTCCCCTTTAAGATAGAACTGTTTCTTTCTGCTAACATAAATAACCATGCTGGTGTTCTTGGTCGTGCACACGTAGCAGTATACAACAGTGTCATGCACACAGGGCCCCAGCAGCTGCCTCCATGCTAATGATTAAAACCATTCCAGCCTCCTCCGTCTCCATGGCCAATGAACTCCAGAGACCGGGGAGCTTGTCTATACCGCTGTTGGTTTAGAGGGAAGAGCGTCTGCCTGGTGTCACTTTTAACAATGAGAGTGACCAGAAGCTCTGTCAAACACAGGGATCAGAGAGGAGCGACGTCAACAGGGATGCATCCGTTGTTTGATCGCTTTTAAGAGCACAACGTGGTGGCTCTGTTTTACTTTGCCAACTTTGCGGCGTTTAGTTTTCTTTGATCACCTTGGCAGTTCATAGAGGCTCAGACATTAAAACTGCATAAGGTAATGTCTTACACTGATGATGCCAGTTTGGCAGAAACCTCTGGGCTTAAATGCCCTTCGATTACTTTATGGGATTATTACTAGTAAACTGTTGGTCTTCTCTCAAGTGGCTGGTGAGTTCAGAAGTGAGGAAGAGTTTCAGATATTGAACAGGAGTTTCAGTCGTGTTAGTGGCAAGCTGGAGTCCAACAATCACCCTCCTTTAAGCTCTGCTTTGGTCTCCACCAACTCCCATGGGAAATATCTGGCTCTCTGGCTGCTACAGTATGTTCACTAGCTAGTCACTAACTTTATTAGTGTGCTGGGGAGATAGTCCACAATGTGTTCATCAGGGCTTTAAAGTTGAGGGTTGTAGGTCGTAAAACTAACAATGTGTCCAAACTTCCTGATAAGAAAGCAAACAAGCCGAACCCCCACAATTACAAAGTGACAGACTATTATTAGGGCCCAGCGCAGGCCCTCTCTCAAATTAATCGCCTTTTTGAGGGCCTTAACATGCTCAAAAAGTTGTTATACACTTATCAGACGCGGTGAAACATTTGATATTTTAAGGGTCTCGGACTTGGGTGTTTTAAATGGCTCGCTAGCACCCCCTAGACAGTTGGAAAAATTGAGCCCCTCGCTAAAGTTTCACCTACATGTGTGAAATTTGGCAGACAGATATAACATGTGGAGACGCACAAAAAAGCCTCTTGGAGGTATGCCCAAAATTCAACAGAAAGTCAGCCATTTTTAAATAAATGTTCAATTTTCGCCCATTTTTAGCGTTTTATATGGCGTGCACTTTAACAAACTCCTCCTACAGATTTAATCAGATCGCCTTGAAATTTGGTCAGGACCATCTTCAGACCTTAAGTTGACCTTGAGTTTTCACTGAACGTGGCGGCTATTTTGAGCAATTCGCCATGAAACAGGAACTCTACTCCAGTAAATTTCTCAGGAATGATAGGGGTCCAGTCCTGAGGACATTTACATGCAAAAATAGACTCATTGCCCCGGCCCAAGACGTTAGCTACGCTCCCTTCATAACTCATGAACTGTTTGTCGTAGAGTCTTGTGGCAGGCGTCATTGCGCTCATCAGAGTTCGATCCAAGCTGAAATTGGGTGAAGTCGGGGTACACCCTGGACAGGTCTCCAGACTATCACAGGGCTGACACATAGAGACAGACAACCATTCACACTCACATTCACACCTACGGTACATTTAGAGTCAACAATGAACCTAACCTGCATGTCTTTGGACTGTGGGAGGAAACCTGAGCACCCGGAGAAAACCCACGCTAACACGGGGAGAATATGTGAACTGCCTTACAATATATCAGGATATCCACCTCTGCCAGTACCTCAACATGATGGAGGTGATGGAATCTTGTTTTTTTCCAGAGGAAGTCTCCTGGTTATTTAGTAGTTGTTAACAGTTTAGATAGGGAGTGTTTCTTTGGTTGAAAGTAGTTCCAATAAAAATGTTTCACAGTGAGGTCTGTGGATTATCCACAGCAAGGACATTTTTCTGGAAGGGCAAGTTGCTGTTGAGTGCTGTCGGAGCCAGAAATCTCAGAGATGAAAATCAGAAAATTCTGGCACATAAAACTGAAACTATCTGCATTACTAGATGCTGCACCGCTGTAGGGAAGTGAGAAGACATGTGATTTAGGTGAACCAATCTTTCAATAACGCTGTGATATTAAGACCCAAGAGACCACATCTTTCTTCTAATTTTAGATGTAGTGATCGCGATGAACTTTTGGCCTATGTGTTGGAATATTTATAACATGTTCTGCTTTGATTAGCTCTCCAACATGTCACGAAGTAGGATTCAACACCCTGTGAAAAATGCTTTAGGAAAAAATGTTGATACAAATCAACACACATCCTGCAACCCCTCTGAATTCCCCTGCAATGAATTCCTCAACATAAACACTATCAATTTTGTCTCCGTCTTCAGGCCGAAGGCCAAACCCCCGTTGCTCTGTTTGTGTTGTTTCTCCCATCCTGCCCAGATTTGGCCACAAATGTCTCCCACTTGAAAACAGGACTGTGTCTTTTTTTCTTTCTCTCTTGTCCCAGAACATGACCCTGACTACGACATGAATAAGGACGTGTCTACTCACAGGAATTCCCCCATTTAGACTGGAAGGTGGGGCTGAGCTCCAGCTGACTCCACATTCTTTTTCCTAGAAGGATTAAAGACTGAGAGGCCCTTTCCCATTACATAATGGCAAGTTGTTTTTTTTTCCTAAAGAAGAAGATAAGATCCCGGCAAAAGACGTGTTCACACTGAGAGACAGACCTGCAAAAGTGTCAAATGTCCACTAGAGGTTTGGGTCCAGTCTGATGAACAGCTACTGATGGTGATGACTCAAAGTCTTTTTTACAACTATTTTATTTTATCCTCAAACTGATGTGTTTGTTCACGCCATCTGTTATTATTTAGTATTCCTTCTTTTGAGTCTCCACACTGAAAGAGGCGCTGTGTGCATTTTTACGCACGTGGCACGGCGTCTGAAACATTCATTAATGAGGCTTATTTACTTCTCGAGACAGGACCACAGGATCAGTGAGCATCTAACCCAGGGGTCTGCAACCTGCGGCTCCGGAGCCACATGCGTCTCTTTAGCTCCTCTCCAGTGGCTCCCTGTGGAGTTTTAAAAATGGAAATGAATAACTGTTTTTTGTTTACATTTTCATTCTTATTTATCATTGTTGCAGGTCTGTGCTACGGCGGTACGACGGTACGACGGAGTATTAGGGCCACATTGAGGAAAAAAAATAAATCTGAGATTTCGAGAATAAAGTCATAATATTACGACAATAAAATCATAATATTACAAGAATAAAATCAGAGGTTAACAAGAAAAAAGTCATAATATTATGAGAATAAAGTCATAATATTATAAAGTAGTAATTTTACGTGTTATTTAATTTTTTCTCGTAAAGTTATGACTTTATTCTTGTAATATTACAACGTTTTTTCTCGTAAAGTCATGACTTTTTTCAAATTATATTATGACTTTTCCTCTTGTAAAGTTATGACTTTATTCTCGTAATATTACGACTTTGTTCTCGTAAATTTATGACTTATTCTCGTAATATTGCGATTTTTTTCCCGTAAAGTTATGACTTTATTCTCGTAATATTACGACTTTTTCCCCCCGTAAAGTTATGACTTTATTCTCGTAATATTACGACTTTTTCCCCCCGTAAAGTTATGACTTTATTCTTGTAATATTATGACTTTTTTTTCTCGTAAAGTTATGACTTTATTCTTGTAATATTACAGCTTTTTTGTCGTAAAGTTATGACTTTATTCTGTAAATCTCAGATGGTTTTTCCCTCAATGTGGCCCTAATACCTTGTAGTACATTGTCTCTTTGGCCCTCACTGCATTACACTTATATACTTAGACTGTAAACTGTGTTACCTTCATCACAATGCTCAAATGTTCTGCGGCTCCAGACAGATTTTTTTGCCTAAAATGGCTAAATCCTAAAGTGTCAATCTTTCTTTTTTTAAAGTGAGCTGACATTTTTGAGGGCTAACAGCTAACTCACATCTCTCGTAAACGTCTGTTCGCCAGTGAAGGCGCAAACGCTCGCGGGCACGCCCACACGCACGAATATAGGCCTACGGAAATTAAAAATAGCAGTCGCC
The DNA here is from genome assembly GCA_916700815.1 of Helicolenus hilgendorfi. Lineage (NCBI taxonomy): Eukaryota > Metazoa > Chordata > Actinopteri > Perciformes > Sebastidae > Helicolenus > Helicolenus hilgendorfi. The sequence goes on along the minus strand of CAKALG010041529.1, from coordinate 6,844 downwards.
TTCAAAATAAAGTTGTATAGGGTGCATGATGTACACGTATTTACGTTTGATTCCTAATTACCATTGACCTCACGCGGGCCTGTCAGGGACAGCCAAAGGGCCGGATGTGACCCAGGGGCCGTACAATGCCCAGGTCTGCTCTAGAAGTTCAAACATATTCCTTCTCTCCTATCGAGTTTATTACTACTTTGACTTTTTAATTTTGTTCATTAAATGCAAAGTGACACAATATTTGCAGCAGTGCATCATTATGCGCATGGAAGCGCATTCACCATATCAATACACATAACGCTCATCATAAAAACAACACGTTATTGCCAGCCTGCCACAGAAATAATGAAAGTACATGTTATTATACCATAAATGGGACAGATCAATGAGTGCAGTCGTCTTGTTACACATAAGGCGGGTCATTACGCACAGACAGGGATTTTCCTGAAACACTGTAATTCATAATTAAATTCAGTTGAAATTTAAAAACACATTAAGTCAACGCACACAGGGAATTAAAGTGTCAACAAAAACTGAACATTTATTACAGGGCTGTTGTATTGCATTTCATTGCATCATGTTAATATTTTCAATAGATGATTTTATTGACGTAATAACTTCATGCCTCGACTAAAATAAAGTAACGAGACGCAAACATGCTATATTATCATCACTATGAGATATTATTTCTTCAACAGACAAACAGGTGTCACAAACACGTGTTAAATGCGTCTTCTTATTGTTGTCTGTTGTCATGTACTAAAGGAAATTTTGGTCAGCTAGCTATAACAGAACATTTTCCAGGAGCATTTTTACACTCTTACCAACTACCAGTTGCGTCTTAAATATTTATTAACGTGTCCATGCTGAGAAATAAAAATAATATAGCAACAATTTTCACAAAAAATGCAAAGGGAGCTAGCGTTAGCTAGTTAGCTAGATAGCTACAGTCCTGCAACATATCTCTTACACCCTTCATTTATCACTCATCCATCTACTGACAAACTGATCACACTGACTAACACACCTCATCACCTCACTGTGTGTTTTTTGGTTATTGTATGTTTAATAATAAACTTGTACACCTTTCAGTTTAAATCTGTGTAAATCACACACACACACACACACACACACACACACACACACACACACACACACACACACACACACACGCACACACACACTCAGATAAACTCACCTAATTTCCCGTAAATGGAGAGGGGAGGAGCCACACAGACCAGGTGATCCAGGTACATGAGAACAGAGAAGAAATCCTGACAGGTTTCAGTCAGACTCCATTTTTGAGTCAACAAAGCAGAAGGATGAAGACTGAAGACTGAAGCAGGGTGAGTGTTAATCCAACATTTTATTATTTCACTGTCAAAGTCTCTGAGTCAGTTTCCTCCCTGTGGACTGTAGAGGAGAGAAATGTTAGAATGAACTCAACAGTTTGATTCTTCTGTGAACACAAAGTCATGACTGGCTGAATAATATTTATTTAACCTGCTGTAAGCCAAGAAAACAAGAAACAATTTAAAGACAACTGACCAGGTGAATGCTGGACCGTTTTATCATCAGCAACACTTAGAGCTGTTTAAGGACTCCACAAAGACTCTTCTGAACATCATGTAGTTTCATGTTTTACTAACTGAGCAGGGAGATGTGTCATCTCTGGCTACCATCTTTGTTTGGATTATGAAAAAGAGTTGCAAGGGTGAGATTTGCCGTGAAGTCATCCATTTCAAATACCATGTTTGTACTGCAGGCCTACCCTAAACACAAAGAAAAAATTGCCAACCAAAAAGCAAGAAAGAAATGACTTACCCATCAATGAGCACTGCAAGCCCGAAAAAAAAGGACGGACGAGCCCCAGATTTATGTTACGCCCCTGTCTAGGGGGGGTCGGAACGCAACATCAATATATAAAGGATATTCCCTCCCCGGTCCCCAAACCACAATCTCAGGACTACATTTTGAGTTAAGTAAAAAAGATTGATTACTGAACTCAATTTAACAAACAATACAATGAGACAATATAACTAAGGGTGAATAAAGGCCCAAACAACAAACTAAATCTATCTTTTGAACACCCTGACTAACCTTAAACGAAATAATCAAGCAAACAAAAATACAGTTACTAAATCTGGCTCCTTAGGAGACAGCAGATAAACATGGGAAATAGTTAACAAAAGAAAAACGGCAGTTCACTCCTACCAAACAATTTACTATTTTTAGACTCTTACAAGTCATACAATCTCACAGAAACCACTAGAGCACTAAGGCTACTAAATCCACATTAAGTTACAAGTTTAACCACAAAGGTTTGGAGGCCGAGGACACGATGAGGCTGCTGTCAGTTAGCTGTCACCTGACTGCTGTCAGACTGCTGGGTACCAGAGCATTTTAAACAAGAGATGATGGAGGGACCAATCAGCAGCCGATACAGCCCAGACCAATCACCCACCTCCAGCCAATCAGAGAGCGAGGACATAATAAGGAAATCAAAGATCCTCAGACACTCCCTCTCACACGAAACACAGTCACACAAAGATCCTCACAAGATGGAGAGACACTCACTCTGACACAAATACATTTCAATATACAGTAAGTAACACACACACACGGCCAAAGATTTCCTGTAAATGGAGAGGGGAGGAGCCACACTGTGATGCAAGTACATGAGAACAGGGAAGTGAAACCTTGAAAGTGAAAGTGTTCAGTCAGCTCAAAGTCAGACTCCATTTAGAGTAAACGGCACAGAGGGGTGACAACTGAAGACTGAAGCAGGGTGAGTGTTAATCCAACATTTTATTATTTCACTGTCAAAGTCTCTGAGTCAGTTTCCTCCCTGTGGACTGTAGAGGAGAGAAATGTTAGAATGAACTCAACAGTTTGATTCTTCTGTGAACACAAAGTCATGACTGGCTGAATAATATTTATTTAACCTGCTGTAAGCCAAGAAAACAAGAAACAATTTAAAGACAACTGAAAGAATGCTGGACGGTTTTATTATACTCTAAACGGTGTGTGTGTGTGTGTGTGTGTTACTTCCTGCTCTCTTAATCTTGCCTGTGACTCTTGAACAAACTTTTTTATCTTGATTCTTGTGTTCTGAGCTCACAGCCAGTGTCCCTGTTTTACCTCTCAGACTGACTTCAGATCAGAAGATGAGTGATTGTGAGGAAGAGGAGGACAGAGAGTCTCTAGTCTCTGGCTGTCTGTCTATGAAGAGTGACCGGTCCAAAGGTTGTCCTGCAAATTTCAGTAATGAACCTGGACCCTCAGAGTCAAAGTAAGAGCCTGTTTTTACTGTAAGCTGACCTGATCGGCGATGATGTATTGAGGATGAAGACAAAACATTCTGCTAAAATATTTATATTCCTCAACTTGTAGCTTCATGTTGTACTAACTGAACAGGGAGATGTGTCATCTCTGGCTACCATCTGTGTTTGGATTATGAAAAAGAGTTGCAACTCAGGAAAAAGGCATAAATTATGTTTAACAGCAGACAAAAAAAGGAACATTACAGAAAAAGCACATTAATCTTTACCAAATTGATTTAGACATAATTTCAATTCAAACTGCTCAAGCCAAAAGAGATTCTCATAAACACACTATGTTAAAAAGCTGATTTGTGTGAGTAACACACACACGCACACACACACACACACACACACACACACACACACACACACACACACACACACACACACACACACACACACACCCTCATAGTTAAACTCTGATGTCAAAGATTTCCTGTTAATAGAGAGGGGAGGAGCCACAATGATCCAGGTGATCCAGGTACATGAGAACAGGGAGGAAACCCTGAAACTGAAAGTGTTCAGTTAGCTCAAACTCATTTTGAGATACAGTAGAAGGATGAAGACTGAAGACTGTTAATCCAACATTTATTAAATTCAGGGAAAAAAAGTTTGCAAACTTGTGTTTGGTGGATTGTTTCTCTGTTGTTCCAATGCTAATGGTCATTGTATTTTACATCGTTGGAAAGCCTGTTTATTTACCTTCACAATGATGTCCAACTTGTAAGGATCATGCATTTGTGGGATGAGCAGCACAGCTGATTATGTGGGTAGCGCCCAAGAAAAATGTTCCAAAATGCTCCGTCAATGGTAAACAGTGTATTCTCCTGTTGGTGTTGACTCTTGTTTTGAGTTGTTTGGTGGATTAGATGATTGAACTCTCTATCAGTAACAAGGAACAAACAAGACATATTGGCAATTTTACACTTTATTCATTTAATACACCGTCAGGAGCCTCAGTAGCGGTGGAAGATCCATACCGGTGGAAGATCCGTTGTCATCTTGGAGGATGAAGTTAGGTCCCAGATTGTGGAGATATGGGATCGCCACTGGCTGCAGAATCTCATCCCGATATCTCCCTGCATTGAGATGGCCTTCAATGATGACAAGCCTTGTTTTTTATCAGTGAGGGAGATGCCCCCCCACACCATGACACTGCCCCCACCGAAAGCTGTTACTCCATCGGTTCAACAATCAGCATAGCAGGAGAATACACTGTTTAGCATTGGCAGAGAATTTACCCACATAATCAGCTGTGCTGCTCATCCCAGAAATGCATGATCCTTACAAGTTGGACATCATTGCAAAGGTAAATAAACACTTTTTCCAACCATGTAAAATACAATGACCATTAGCATTGTAACAACAGAGAGATTATCCACCAAACACAAATTTCCAAACTTTTTTTCCCGAGTTTAATTCACTGTCAAAGTCTGTGAGTCAGTTTTCACCCTGAGGACCATAGAGGAGAGAAATGTTAGTATGAACACAACAATTTGATTCATCTGTGAACACAAAGTCTCGCCTGTGACTCGAGAAAAAACTTGCTTCCTTTACATGATCACAGTCAGTGTTCCTGTTTTATCTCTCAGACTGACTTCAGATCAGAAGATGAGTGATTGTGAGGAGGAAGAGGAGGACAGAGAGTCTCTAGTCTCTGACTGTCTGTCTATGAAGAGTGCCCGGTCCAAAGATTTTCCTCTAAACTTCAGTAATGAACCTGGACCCTCAGACACAAAGTAAGAGACTGTTTCTACTGTAAGCTGACCTGATGGATGATGATGCATTGAGGATGAAGACAGAATGTTCTGCTAAAAGATTTATATTCCTGATGCAGAACTATTAGTGCAGATACTGTTTCAAACTAAGATGGATCTTAGTCTGGGTTTTATAGCCACAAACTACTGAAAAGATGTTGCTGTAAAGATTACAACTATTCAAAAATCTGAAAGAATATGCTTCAAATGTGTAATTAATTTTCTCACGTTTGTCTTCAAAATACTGTGTTGGTTTGACTTCTCCTAAAATCAGCTGTTATAACAGCTTTTCTGAAGTGGGGTTATACGCATACTGCCATGTTATGGGAAGTCAAATTAAATTATCTCCTCAAAGCCACCAGACTCCATTCACAAAAACAGTAATTTTCCCTCTCAGAACAGAGGAGATGCTGGTCTACCGCTGCATCCATCGGTTAGTTAGTCTGTGTTATTGTGTGACTTTCTGATCTGAACTAACGTGGCGTCTACAGCAGTACATCACTTAGCTTCCTGTCTGCTTTTCTTAACGGGAGCTAATCAGGAGAGACTCCATATCGAATTAACAATAATTTAGTGCATGGTGCAGGATAAGTAGAATAGTGCAAAGTCTTTGGTGATTAGAGTCCATCGTGACGTAGTATATCAAAGGGGGTAGTGATGCTGTGTCATGCCCAAAACATCTTGTGATTATCATAAAGTGGGCATGTCGGTAAAGGGGAGACTCGTAGGTACCCATAGAACCCATTTACATTCACATATCTGGAGGTCAGAGCGTTCTTCCCGACAGGCTAGCTGTAGTTTCAGCTTCATTGTAGTTTTAAAACTGAGCTGCTACAACCTCTGAAAGACAGAATAGTTTACCAATCCGTCGATGCGATGGATTGGCGACCTGGGTGTATCCACAGTAAACACAGTCACACACTCACTCTGACACAAATACATTTCAATATACAGTAAGTAACACACACGGCCAAAGATTTCCTGTAAATGGAGAGGGGAGGAGCCAAGTACATGAGAACAGGGAAGTGAAACCCTGAAAGTGAAAGTGTTCAGACTACTTTTACTTTTATTAGTTTACTAACGGCACTGAAGACTGAAGCAGGGTGAGTGTTAATCCAACATTTTATTATTTCACTGTCAAAGTCTCTGAGTCAGTTTCCTCCCTGTGGACTGTAGAGGAGAGAAATGTTAGAATGAACTCAACAGTTTGATTCGCCTGTGACTCGAGAAAAAACATGCTTCCTTTACATGATCACAGTCAGTGTTCCTGTTTTACCTCTCAGACTGACTTCAGATCAGAAGATGAGTGATTGTGAGGAGGAAGAGGAGGACAGAGAGTCTCTAGTCTCTGGCTGTCTGTCTATGAAGAGTGACTGGTCCAAAGATTGTCCTCCAGAGTTCAGTAATGAACCTGGACCCTCAGACACAAAGTAAGAGAGCTGCTACTAACTCATTTATGACTAATTTTCACTTTCCTCTACCAATACTGTTTTCTGTTGATTTTGTGTTTCTATTTTAAAATTTCTACTAAAATGTATTTGCTAACTGAAGTTGAAAAAACTTTTCTTGACACAAAGAGAGACCCCCCCCCCCGAGCCAGTTTTACTTCCTGTTTTCTGAATGGGGATGTGGTAAATAGTCAGAGGTAATTCATTACCATGGCAACCAGATTGCATCGTTTTCAACCCAGATTAGATGAAACCAGGTTGGATGAATTTACTGTTTATCAGCTCACAAATGAGACCAGAATTATCTCAACACACCTGCTCTCTC
>CAKALG010041525.1:0-10570 GCA_916700815.1 Helicolenus hilgendorfi | reverse complement strand
GAGGAAGGGTGAGGAGGATGGAGGGGGGTTGCAGGAGGATGGTGTTGTGTTTCTTCAGGTCTCTCACAGCAGCAGAGAGGAGCTCTTACTGTTCTGGTCCACTCACTCTGTTCTCCGTTTCATCAAGTTGGATTCTGCCACAAAACATGGAGTTAAAAAACCCTTTAAAATCCCTTGTATTTCCCTGAAAGTAGTTTTTTTTATTTTTTTTAAATCATCTTATGTATCATTTTATATTCATTCATTTAGACATACTTCGAACCTCAGCTGCACTAGAATTTGAAATAAAGTCATGTGGGTTTGACCTACGTTTGAGTGCACAGCATGACTTTGTAATGACTGACCCATTGTTGTTGACCCTTGAAATGGCAAAGTCTAAGATAGATTTGTCCTAAATATCTTTTTTTCCCACTTTGTTTTTTATTTTTAAATAACAAAACAGAACGTATCATGAGACAACGTACACATATTGTCAAATCAAACACCACCATCTTTCTTACATTGCTGTCCTGGCATGAACACATATACAGTATACACAGACAAACAGTAAAACAAAACAAAAGGACGAAACATCAGGGAGAGTAATTTGCATTAACAGGAAATACTTACTGAGGAAATTAAGCACAATCTACTCCAATGCAGAATATTGCTTGCTACTCATTACCAAAATACGTACCGAGGGGCGACCAATCATTTACAAACTCATCTAAGGTTCCTTGCTAACCTTTCATAGTGGAGAATCGATTGTAATTTATCATACCGCATTGATAACGTCAATGGATGTACATCAAGCCAAACATGCAGGATTGAAAGGCGAGCGGCATACAACATGATACTTTGCATTTTTGCCTTTTGACCAGACAAGGAGCTAACACCAAGAATACATAGTTTTGGATCCATCAGATTCTTCTTTTTGTTCTTCTAAGTTTCTAAATCACGCCTTAACTTAAATTAGCATTGTTAACGAACAGGTAAAGTTTCAGAGTGGGTCCACATCTGTAATATGATATCCTTTTATACTGTCACAACTTCTACCTAGGTGACTAATCTGTGACTGCACTCGTGCTATGACTCAGCATGGAGCTTGGAGTCACGTATTGAATCATTCACATCAATTATTTAGGGCTGTTGGTTTTCAATTAATAGATTCATTATATATTGTCTATAAAATGTTATAGATGAACGCATGCTGTTCTCATACACCGTTCGTAACTATGAAAAGTAATGCACTGTAATTCGTATATATCCCACAATATCAATTTGTATGCAATTTATGTAATCGGGAACCAGGAAGTATAAACAGCGAAAAAACGCCATGTAGGGAGGAGGTCGGGGTGGACGGGTGGGTCAAAAAACTACGGACTTTTACCCAGGAAACCAGAAGTCAACACTTTGGGAGTTATTTTAACCCTAACCATGATCTTTTCCTAAACCTAACTAAGTAGTTTTGTTACCTAAACTTAACTAAGTCGATCTTTCAAGTCAATCTTTTCCTAATCCTAACCAAGTTGAATGTTAAAGAAATGTTAATGCTTAATCGACTAATTGTTTCCGCTCTACACTACACCTCGGCAGTTATTTGTACCAGTGTCTTCCTACTTCAGACATTTCATATTGAGTTGTGTGTTCTTGAGTGCATCTATGTGCCACTGATTAGAGTAATGGCCAGAGTGTGTGTGTGTGTGGGTGTGCCTGGTCAGCCATGGACTGGTTTAGGTTTCTCCCAGTTGTTTTTTTAATCACTCTCATCAGATTAGCTGAGCAGGGGCAGTCGAGGCCAAACGCTTCACAATTAACAGCGCAGAACCGGCCCGCACACACACACACACACATCCATCAGTGACTTTTCATTTGTGTCCATTGAGTAAAGCTGCATTAAATCATGTCTGTGATCCCTTCACTCTCTGAGACAATGAGGAGCCAATTTAAATGGCAGATATGAAGACCACCAGGACGGCGAGGAGGCCTGAGTCACTCTTCTCTTCTATACTGCTCTTCCTCCTCAAACACGTGTATTCATTACAAGTTGATTCAAATAAAAATAATCTTAGGGATTCTGAAATTAGTAAAGTGTGACCATTCTTTGTAAAGAGATGAAAACACATGACATTATTTTTTTTTAAAGATGACCAATTCAACCTAATAGGAATACAATTGAATTCCTTTCTTTGTAATCAGAAGAAATGCATTGTTTGATACAAATTAGAAACATATGATAATGTAACAGTGGAATTTATGCGACGAAACAAGGTACTAAGTAAGCAAGGGATACCATACCAACCATTGAACCCATGTAGGCATGGCCGGTCCGTTGTCGACAAGCCGCTAAGAATGCGATCTCAAACAGAAGGAACTAATGATGATTTAGGAAGGTTATTTCATGGAGCAGACTAGGCTTGAGGCTTTCATTTTCTTTACCCAAAGAAGTTTGTTGTCGAAGCAGCTGATAATATCACATATTTTATACAAGGATTTATAAGTGAGGTGTGAACGCAGTAATAGTGGCTTGTCTATTTCTGCCTTCAACCTGGATTTGTATATAGCTGAATTTCCTAATCAGGTCTCAGAAACTGATGTGTCACAAGTGGGAAGGTGCCCTGGCAATCACTTTTAGACAATTTGAATAATTAATTAATTGTTGCATTGTTTTTTGGAAATGTACCATTTTAAATTAAACTAACAAAGATCCTGTATTTTTTTTGTTACCAAATCTTTACTGAGACCATGTCTTGTGGAGGGACCTATCGTGTCAAAATCTGCTTTTAATTTCTAAAACCTTTCTGTTAATATAATGCTTACATGTTGATATGTTTTTTTTTCTCTTATTGTCAATAAATCCCATGAAAAGAATTAAAAGCAAAAATAAATAGATGACTTCCAACAAGTGTTTCCTGTGTAGTCAAATCTTATCGTACATTTACATTGACAGTGGATAAACTGACATTTAGTTAATCATCAATAGTCGTCCCCTCTGACAGTAGTCTGCGTGAATAACTTATTCAGTTGTGAAGCATTAGTCTGAAATACAATCTCATATAATGTGTTAATTACTGATCTTTAAAGGTGCCCTGGTTTGGCACCGTAGCAAGGCTAGTGGTTTCCCCGTTTCCAATCTTTATGCTAAGCTACGCTAACCGTCTGACCATTTGAGAGTGGTATCAATTTTCTCATCTAACTATCAGCAAGAAAACGAAAAATCAGATTTCCTAAAATGAACCATTCCTTTGAAGCAGAAATCCTTAATGTTTTTACTGTTAGAGCCACAGCCAATGATAACTTTCATTATCGATTAATCTGCTGATTGAATATTCGGGGTATTAAAGCTACAGTCTGTAACTTTAATTAAAATAACTTCTTGTCATATTTGCTCAAACTATCACTATATTCTGACAGTACTACATGAGACATATAATCTGTGAAAAAATCAGGTTCCTCTGCCTCGTTTTAGTGTTCCTATTTTACTAAAGTTACCAACTGTAGCTTTAAATGCCATGAAAATTCACTAAAAGTCCTGGTCTAGTGTTTAAAGCACATACTGTTTCGTCCACAATGGTTAGATCAGTTTACGATCATGACACTAAGAAAACCAGCGTATATTCACATTTGACCAACTGGAATCAGTAAATTTGAATCAATCTTTTTGTAGTTTGAATATACAAGAATTTACAGATTGCACCCCTAAAGTGGAGAGGTCTTTCCAAAGTTGTATTTTATGTTACAAAATTACCGTTATTTCTTCGTTATGTGTATTCCTTTTTCAAACTGATGAGGCCTTTTTACACTGTAACTCTTTTCTTTGTCCTGAGTGGCGTACCAGCGCTGTGCTATATAGCTCGGAGCGACCATGCTGCGTGTTATTCTCTCGTTTCTCGGATTGTTCGTATTGTCTCGGGGGTTCAATGTAGAGGTCAGCGTCTAGTTTTAGCTCTATTTTTGTCTCTCTTTTTTTCCCTCTCCCTGGGCGATTTGAAGACAAAGATTCGAAGACATGTGATCCGTCACTGTGTGTGAATATACTTTAATTTCTGTGCCCTTCAAATTGGGAGTAACACCAGGCAGCTCTTGGCAAATTCATGTGAGTCAGGTAAACCCAGAGCGAGAGAGAGAGGTGTTTTTGGAGAGTACCTTTTCACCCAAACACCTCCTTCTCCTCCTCCTCCTCCACCTCTTCCCTGCTCCACAGACTCACCCTGTTCTTCCCTTTCACTCCCTCACTTCTTTTTTTTCTTTTATAGCTTCCTACTACACCTGAAAAAGGGGCATTTTTGGAGGCATAAAGAGAGGGATAGTTTTACACCTCCCCAGGCTGGGGGAACTGGGGGGTGTAGGAGGAGTGGTGCAGGGAGGGAGGAGGCTAGGCACAATGTATTTTACATGAAAGGAAGGGGATAGAGTTACCACACCGATAACCACTCATACAAATGGGGAGAGCAGAGAGCTTTGAGCAGGGGACAGGTAAATGTGTGTTTGTGTGTGGTGTGTGTGTGTGTGTGTGAGAGAGAGAGAGAGAGAGAGAGAGAGAGAGAGAGAGAGAGAGAGAGAGAGAGACAGAGAGAGAGAGAGAGAGAGAGAGAGAAAATGTGGAGGATAGATAGAGATGGAGATGGAGGTTGTGTTTGTGTGGTGAGTAACATCCGTCATGAATGTGTTTTGTGGTCGACACACACCAGCCGATGTCAGAGACACGGATGGCTGGATGATCACGTTGCACAGGTGTGTGTGTGTGTGTGCCTGTGTTGCTATGTGTTAGGGAGTCTACTCTACACAACTAATCTCATCTGTCTGTTCCTGACTTATTTTTTTAAGCATATTAATGCATTGATCTGTATTTGCATATCAATCCAATGATCAACGATCCAGTATCATCGATGCAAAGTGAAAATATCGATACAGATCATCATCTTTAAGATACGCCTCTATTTTGAAATTCACACATTTTTTATTAAAAAAAATAGGTTGTCTTTCATTTAAATGTCTGGAAGAGCCCAATACAATTGTCAAATCATATTTTAGTTGCATTTTGTGAGTTGATATAATTTCATTAATTGTGATAAATGGGTATACGATATCATCTCATATCAATCGCAGGCTCCTCAATTGAATCAAGATCGTATCGTGGCAGACTTTGTGATATCGTCCAAAGAATCAACGTAATATCGTATTGTGATGAAACTTGTGATTTACCCCTATTATTAATTTGGCTAATTCATTATAATACTTTATATCTATGCTGTATATTTAATTGATTAAAAATATATTTCATAAATACAGTAATTCAAACAGAGATAATAAATGCATTTCTGTAGAGATCAAATTTTTAAAAAATCTAAAAAGCTTATTAACAAGAAATCTCACTTCAGAATAAATTTTTTTTAAAAAGCGACAGGACAAAAGAGATAAAAAAGAGCCGCAGAGTCTGTCTCCGTCTGTCTTACTGCTGTCTGCTGAGTGGAAGACAAACTGCTGTTGTTCCACTTGAAGAACAAAGTTGTTCTCGAGGGCCTCTTAAAAGGGAGCGAGACACCTCCGTTGGACACTTTAAAAACACTCCTAAAGTCAACAAAAACCAAAGCCGAGTCCTGTCATTTAGCCGTCTAATATACTACCTGCTTCCTTGGCTCAGTTCACTGCACTGATGTGCCCATGCAACGCTACTGTTTGTTTTGTTTTTTCTGTCATTTCTTTTTTTTTTGTATTTCATCAGGCGTGTTTTGGGACACCTCCCCTGCTCCCTTCTCCTCTTGCTGTGAAAATATTTCATCGGGGATGTTTTTGGACGACCCCCTCCTGATGGGGGTCCTGCCTGGCTAATAATAAAGTGCTTGAGTTGTCAAGCGCTTCGGCAACACCCTAATCTGTTCTGACAGCTAGTCCTCCACATGCGCTCTCAAACGTCCCGCACACAAGTGCACGTCGGCATGCACGTACAACACACTTTCAGCAGACGTTCGCACTGATGTATGCACATAGATCCACAGACAGTCTATCAATCAGGGTGTTTATTGGGGTTGGGGGGGGGATAAATGCTGTGGGACAGGGCCGCATGCTGTCACCATGGTGACGGAGCTAAAGGTGGCGGGTGCACAGTTGGAGACAGTGGCCCTGTTCCAAATTGGTCTCTCGGCCTGTGTGCATACATACTGCACACCCGTCTCAGCTGTTTTCTGCCTTGTAGATGTACAGTAACATTCAAAGTGGTCTGTATGTTGTTAAACGGTCACTTGATCCACATTCAAATAATCTTACTTAATTATGATGGTATATTTTTCTGGTTTTATTTGCTAGTTGAGTGTTTAGATATTGGCCATAAAGTATACCCCATACTACCCCCATATTGAATTTATTAACATTTATTAACACATTATGATATTTAGTGTATTCTAAGATGCCATACTAACGTGAAAAGGAAATACATACTGTATGTATTAGATCTTTGCTTTGCTATTTTCCTTTACGCATACTATACATAGGTGACTTTTGGTCTGATTGACACAATAAAGTGCTGCAGGGATGGCGTATTTTTGTAGGTCAACCAGGAAGTTAGCATCGTCCTGGGTCCCTCGACAAAAACCCAAAGGGATTTTTCCATTTGGTTTTGGATTACTGCAGAAAATGTGCCCTATGGCAAACAAACGTTTATGATACTTACACAGTTTGTTCAGCAAAATAATCTTCACAAATGCAATCGTGTAAAAAGCTAACGTTATGCTTTAATCAAACCACACCACAGTTGCATGACTTCAGTCACCACCACTAAGCTAAAGGCGGACTAGTGCTAATCATGATGACGTTTTGTAGTCTCATTTAGCCACTTGTTAGCAACCACCTTTTTAAAAACACGTAAAAGTCTCAAAATTCACAAATGGGATATTTACTGACGTATTATATGTCGTAGTACAAAACGTTAAAATCTCTTAAGCTTGTGTTAACCACAGACCTTATTACAGGCATCTAACTAAAAACCCATTCAAAAAACCCATTGACTTCAAGATGAGGGAACCGGAAGAGCTAAAATGCTAATTTCCAGGTTTTAGGACTCATTCCTGCCAAGGCCTATGAAAAGGAGGCTAGGTCATGCATCATATCCTTGGGGGTATAACACATGCGCAGTAAAATCTCTCCTGCACTCGCCGAAATAGAGCCAATCACAACGCACGACCTCAGCTTCAGTTACACTGCGCATGTGTTATACCCCATACCCCAAAACCCGAGTCTGCCCGTGACCCAGCCTCCTTTCCTTAGGCCTTGATTCCTGCACCATCCTAAATCAGTACAACTCAGTGACATTGCCACAGCCATTTAACAGCACAAAGACGACCAAGTTGAAAACCAGAGTGGTGCTTAAAAGCAGTATGATAAACCAAAATCATCGGAATTTAACGACAAACTTCGTGAAAATTTAACTTTGATGCTCGGGAATCCCTTCTGTACAATATACATTCTGTCAGGTTACTGTTCGCCTAGTAGCCTCACAAATTGTATTCTGATGTACCATCACACAGTCGACAGTTTTCATAGGTAGAAAGTAGTTCCAATGAAAACTTTGACTGACTTTCTGTAAGTTGGAGACAGAAATCTCAAAACCTGGACAAATAAACCTGAAATATCCACTTGACTAGATACCACTAGAGGTAAGAAAGACCCTTTAAATTTGTATCAGTGTGGTGAAGTTAACTATTATGGCATTTAGGGCGAGAAGGGTCAAGACATCCACGCTGGTTAAAGTGTGTGTATGTGTGTGTGTGTTTGGGCGTGTGCCTCCCCTGACAACACCTTGATGACCACAGTGAAAGAGTGCCATCTTCAGACCGAGGCAGCTGGGAATCGACCTAGTTGATACTGCCCCCGCACCGCCACCACCAATCCCTCAGCTACCCTCCACATACGACGCACACGTGCAGCCCGTGTGGTTCCAATTAACACAGATTGAATGTGTGCGTCCGTGTACTCAGGTGTACATGTGAGTCTCTGTGTGTTGTGGGTGACATGGGGGAGGGCGTGTAGAAGGAGTGGAGGGGGGGGTCAACTGCATGGTGTGAAGTTTATGGTCTGGCCTGTACTTTCTACTGCACAGCAAGACATTGAGATCACATCCACACCTTGTCTCCATTTACCGCCTTAGCTTTGTGGAAGTAATCACGCTAGAGCAGCAGGGTTTGAGTCATGCACGCGGATGTTTTTAATTTCAGGGGCTCCGACTTATTTGTTATATTTTTATACACGGGCCAGTTACAATGTGGAATTCGGTTTATTCGTGTCCAAAGAATATCTCAAGAAGTTCATTGGCTTTAAATGTAAGCTTGAGTGAGTCTGTAGTGAGTGACAGCAAAGAGAGAGAGAGAGGAGGAGGAGGGGGAGGAGGAGAAGAGAAAAAGAGGGGGAGGAGGCAGAGGAGGAGAGAAACAGGACGAGTGAAATGTTCCCCATTACTAGAGTCGAGGAAGACAGGAGCTGTGCATGGATTGACCTCAGGAGACAAAGCCTAATTTGTGTCTTTCCTCCAACCGCTGAGTGAAAGAGAGACACGCAGAAGAAAAGTGCATTTTCTCCTATAGAGCAAAAACAAGAAAAACGTGACACCTGGAGTACAAAGTGAGAGACAGGTAGATAGAGACGAGCTGAAGTGTGTTTGGAGGAGTGTGTGTGTGTGTGTGTGTGTGTCAGACCAGCAAACCTGCTGTGTCTAAGGGGAAGCCGGTGGATCGTACAGCTCTGTAATGCTTTGTGGAAGTATAGGACTGCTAACTGACCTGATTACACCCTGAGGTAAGAATACATCTCTGACTCTGTGCTCAATTGCAGTGTTTTTCTGTCATGTCAGAATATTTCTATTTTGCTAGACACCCTTCTGAGTGAATGAACGCTGCTGTGTGTAAAGGAAAGATGAAAATTGCTATTTAATAATGTAAAAATATTTAATTTGGCAGAATGCGTGCAATATTCAGAGCATCCGGGAACAAGGTTAGTAGGTTATGATGACAGCACTGTAATTGTTTCGGGGTACCGTTCCAAGTTTAAGTTTACTCTTTAAATATAAAAAGTATACATCAAAACACTTTATGTAAAATGTATGGATTTAATCTATTTTTTTCCTGCTTTTATTATATGTAAATAGATTTTTTTTTCTTTTTAAATACTATTGTTATTATTATTAAATATCTGCTTATTTAATTGTGCAAAGTTTTAGGTTCGATGTAGGATTACAGCTCTGCTCTTGAATTTATCTCATACAAATCTCCCTTGTAAAAATTAATTTAATCTAAATGAAATTTTGGCATTAAAAAAAAGTTGAATAAATGCATTTATAGCAACGAATTTTTTTCTTCTTTTTTAAAGTTGGTCAGGAATCGTAATGTCCTTCCACACAAGCGTAAAACTTGTAAAACAGATTTTCTTAAAGCCTTCATATACCATTTGTGTCTGTGTGTGTGGGTCTGTGTGTGTGCAGCTCTATGCATGGTATCAGATGACCCATTGCAGATGGGTTGGGTTATTACCAGAAACATACAGCGCTATTCTTCCTTCTCTCTCCCTCTCTATCCTCTTTTCTCTTCTTGCGATGTGTTTCGCAGTTCGCCAGGAACAGCAACACACTTTGTCGATGCACCTTTTATGTTGAGTCTTAAATGAGCTTGTTAAAAGCAAAATACAGCGGGGAGGGTGAAAAGAACAAAACAAGGCAACATATTTAAGAGCAGAACTTGGACTACTTCTGCTTATTTCTGACTCACGCCTACTGTTTCTGCGTTTAAGGGTTAAATTAGGCCTCACGTTATCATTCCGGCCATTAGATGATTAATATCACAAACATAGCCGTGTGTAATTCCCTTAAATAAATCATTGTTATTAGTGCTAATTACCTGGGGTACCTGTGTTTGTCCCTTAGGGAGTCCCCGGACCGGGCAGGTTGTGTTCCAGACCGGTCACCCAGCCAACCAGGTCAAAGGTCACCTATTTAAATGGCTCAGATGACACAAATGGGTCCTTCAGGCATTGTGGCCACCTACCGGTTCACTTAGAGGCCCTTCGTTTTGTTATTAGAGATGAAATTGGGCGTGTTTTACTGCAAGATATGAAAAGAGCGAGAATGACGCAGAATATTGAAATGCAGGAGTTAGTGAGCACGAAGGTTTTTGTAGCTTCATTATTGTATTTCATCAATAAGGTAGTTTTAATGGGTCTCGATTGGATCGTAAACATTTTGTGTGCTGGATATGTCTATTAATGACATTTAAAACAAGTGGGAAAACGTTTTAGGACTGAGCAGATAAAAATAAATGTTTCAAAATATTTTCATGTGTTAAAAAGATATGATAAAGAAACAAAATACATGTATGGATTTGTATTAAATATGGAGTATTTCCGATAGACAAAGATAAAAGCAGTGAGAGATGTGAGAGAGGTCGGGACTGAGAGAAAGTGTGCAGCGGATAAAGCAAGACGATAAAAGCTTTTCGGGATCAAAGCCCTCGTGTGCTTGTGTTTTCACAGATCGTGTTGAGACAGAAACAGCCAGGGTTGTGTGTTTCCCTCCGTGTGTGTGTGCGCGCACATGCGGGCCGCGTGCGCT
>CAKALG010041524.1:0-12696 GCA_916700815.1 Helicolenus hilgendorfi | reverse complement strand
AGGGTCCCATCCCGTCATGATGTCATAGGTGATGACGCAGCCGAGGGAGTGAGACACCACGGACACTTTGCCTCCCCTCTCCTCATACTCTGGGTTCCGGGAGCAGAAAAGTGTGTACAGTCTGTTCAGCTCCTGTGTTAGGCCCTTGGTAATCTGGAGAGACGGGGAGCAGAGAGGTTTTAAGTAGAAATAGTGGGTCACAGAGAACTCTAATTTCTGGTTTCTGGAAGTGTGTGACTCTCACCTCATCCCGGTAAAGGGGGCTGTTGTAGTACATGATGTCCATGGCACTGCTGTTGAGAAGATCTCTCAGTCCTCTCACTTTGTCTGGTGTTATTGAGTCTACCGTATCTACAGAAACAAAGCACCAATATCACAGTATAAAAGATTTAATGTCACACAATTGTGCCTGATTTAACAAACTCATTGGCCACTTTATTAGACATACATATTAGGGCTGTCAAAGTTAACTAGATAATAACGCTGTAACGCTAATTTGTTTTAATGCCACTATTTTCTTTAACGCATTAACGCAACTTGCAATTTTTTAGGTTGTAGCAGTTTTAAAGCTAGAATGAAAGTGCTCCAATCATTTGCCAAATTTTGGCGAGGAAAAACTTGCATGGCCATTTTCAAAAGGGGTCCCTTGACCTCTGATCTCAAGATATGTGAATGTAAATGGGTTCTATGGGTACCCACGAGTCTCCTCTTTACAGACATGCCCACTTTATGATAATCACATGCAGTTTGGGGCAAGTCATAGTCAAGTCAGCACACTGACACACCGACAGCTGGTGTTGCCTGTTGGGCTGCAGTTTGCCATGTTATGATTTGAGCATATTGTTTTATGCTAAATGCAGTACCTGTGAGGGTTTCTGGACAATATCTGTCATTGTTTTGTGTTCTTAATTGGCTTCCAATAATAAATGTATACATACATTTAAATAAAAGCAATCATATTTGCCCACTCCCATGTTGATAAGAGTATTAAATACTTGACAAATCTCCCTTTAAGGTACATTTTGAACAGATACAAAATTTGATTAATTTGCGATTAATCATGATTAACTATGGACAATCATGTGATTAATCGCGATTAAATATTTTAATCGATTGACAGACCTAATACCTATATGTAATGCAATCGAATACAGCTCAGCCATAAATTCTACCTTTACAAAGATAATAATGTTCAGTTTTGATTGACACTGTCAGAAAGGTATTAATTCAACTATATGTTTATTATTGAGGTTGTAGTTTGCAGTGGTGTTTTAACTGACCATGAATAGAACAGGTTACCTGCTGTCCATACTCTTATATAAATACTAAGTTCTGCTTTATTCATTATGATAGCAAAGATTGAACAACTTGAATACATCTCAAACAGAGTAAATAAACACATTCATGCTGGCATGCACGGTCTCAAAAACACACACTAACCTCCATCCAGTGCAAGTTTGGAGCGCCACTCGACAGGCAAGAACTCCACATGCTCGTCATTGTGCTCTGAAAAGTGCTTCTCCTCCATCTTCCTCACACCCTCCCTCAGCCTGAATAGACACATTACAATAAAGGCCATACAGAATATGAGGACAACATTGCACATGGATATCTTTATGACATTAGAGTTGGGTATATGTTGGCTGATATGCCAAAACATTCAGATACGAAATGCGGTAAAAGTGCTGGATTCAGAAACCATGTCATCATCACATTGTCTGGGCAGCAGTGTATTATATCCAGCCCTGCTACAGATGGACTAGGGAGTCTGTGTTTGCACTCGCTCTCTCGCAGACTTTAATGACTGTCGGGAAGAGAAGAATGACGCCCATTTTGCTACTCCCTGATGCAGCACACACTCACAATAGCTGCAATGCTACTAGTCCTTTATGGGGCAGCATTAGCTCACTCTAAATACACAAAGAGAGAGTGGGAGAGGTAGGGTGTTTACATGGGAAAATGGAAGCAGGGAGAGGCTTTTAGCTGGCTGGTCTGTGAATGGAGCACCTAATGCAAGTTTTGACAGGACTGTCTGCAGGCTAGTGCGTCGGCAGGGGAACTTAAATGCTTAGAGGGTTGAGCACTGCATTACAGAGCTTTCTTTGTTGCACCCACAGGGATTCGTTAGCTTTTAGGTTGGCATTAATTGGGCAGCAGGCTTTGACATCTTAGGTTTAGCTAAAATAGGTTTTGAAAAGACACTCTGCTTTTGTTTTAGAGCATAATAATAGCCTAAACCCCCACAATTCCCTCTTTCACTGCTGCCGATGACACTCAGAAAGGCACAGAGTGGACATTAATTTAGGTTTAAAAAAAATGAATAAAAACAAAACTGGCTAGACATGTCAGGTTGATCTTTCCTCTTGGCTGAGGAAAGCGTGTATGCTGTAATCCACAGGGAGCTGGGAGTGAGGCTTAAAGTGCTCTGCAGCTTGACTTGGTCTACTTTACCTGCTTAGCTGGCCTAAGCCGCGGCCAGTAGCCCAACGCTAACTCAGTGACACGGAGAAACACATGGCCGTGGTCTGCATGTTCTGTTCTACTGCCTGTAATGCTCATGGACCAGGGCCAGTACAGTGGTGCCATTCAGGGTCATGTCTTTACACAGTACATCACACAAAGACTCAGGAAAGAAAAGGACTGTGCCTAGCTTAAGTAAGCAATTCAAAATACACTGATGAGCTGCTGTGAGACTTCATTGGTGTTTCGCTATTAAAAAGGCAAGAACAATAGAGGTAATTTGCTCTATTAGGTCTCTTGAGGCAGGAAGTGATTATTGTGGGCTGTTATTGTAACTTCCCCACTGTGGCCTTTACACAAATATCTAGTATTGACAGAGTTCCTCATTAAAACGGTAAGCCTTTGAAAGACAAAAACAACTTGGCAGGCTGGTTAAAGGATCAGCTAGCGGTATCAGGTTATGCTGATAATTTTGGTTTGATGTGCCAAGGTTGTGAGATATCCATCTCTTAAAGTTCTGCCACCACCCTAATAAAATGGGAGGGAATTGAATTCTGTTTGTGCTGCTCAAAGCATTCAGGAGTTAAGACTTGGCGCACATGGAAGCAATAGCTTGAAATGTGTATTCATTATGTTGGTGTAACACTAAGATAGCATAAATCACAGTTGTTTGGATATATACAATTCATTTAGATTTCTGTGCATTATTAGGATCTACAAGTGTATTACATTCTCCACATAATATTTCCCTTATGTGGTGTTGCATGTCTCACTAAATGCAATGTATCAGGCAAATATGTGTGTATATAACGTAAGAGTAACAGCAGGAGAAGACAATGAGGGTGAGAGAGATGGAGAGAGGGGGAGGAGAACAAATCGCAAAAGCTGCAGGTTCAGTGTTATCAAAAGAAATGCTTGAAATAACTTCCACTATGGGTGGCCTTGGTTGAACAAAGCAGAGGGGAAAAAGTGTGAGACATTCAATGGCGGTTCTAACGGGGGGGCAGTGCCACTGTGATATTAAGCCTGGACCCCCCTCTTACTCCCCCAACTGTGGCGAATATTTTCATAAATTCTTCACCCCATATTTTTCCCCAGAGAGGGGAAAATGTAATTATTCATGGGCAATGATAAATAAAATGTATGTTATGGATGTCACCGTGAGGAAATTTTTCCACCGGTTAACAAATTTGTGACAACACCGGTGTTATCGATTACACCAAATCCTCCGCCATCGTCTTCTCAGTCAACTCCCTCTTCTTCCCGTGTGAAATCTGACTCCTGCTACACTGTGCTGAGACTCCGTACGGAGCACCCTTCGTCCGACTATGTATTGATAACACGGCGCTGATACGCAAAAATTAACTAAATGGGTTTTATTTCTAAAAAAACAAGCAAAACAACGGTGTGAGTGGTGGGTAAGTAATGTAATCAGTGTATGCCCGAACACCGTGAAACACTGTGAAACACCGGTAACACCGACTATACTGCACATGTGTCATACCCCATAGTTCAAGACCGGTCAATTTCAATAAGCCTTGCGACTATCGCAGCAAGCCTAATGTAAGTTACCACTGAATGAGTATTCTTATGTTTGATATTTGTATATCGTGTTTTGGAGAACCAAACCTATGAGTGTGTTCGTGGTATGTAACAGTTGTGCTTAATATATTTGGTACTCCTAAAATTGTATGTGGCCCCAGCCTGGCCCCCATTGAGTTAATGCAGTAATATGCCACTTGTATTCAAATGCTTAACAACAGCTGTGAATATGTATGAACAGTGCTTACATTGTTCTGTGAGGACTGTGGTTTTGCATTCCATGAATACACTAGTTACATAGTTGGAAATGGTTGCTGAATGGTTGTTGAGTTATCTGGAATCACAAGAACCTGCCAGACAGGTTGATATCTGAAACCCCTCATCAGTTGATAAAAACACAAGATGCAATATAAGCTTAATCAGGAGGCCAGGGCACACAAAGCAAATGCTATAGCACAATTGATAACCATTTAAAAGAACAAGATATTATCACGCTTTTGTTGTAACAAACAGAAATACAAAGTAAAAAGAAAGAAGAAGTGAGTCTTAGAAAAGTCACAGAAAAAAAACAGAATGAGAAGTGTGAGAGACAGACTATGTCTGGAAAAGAAGAGAAAGGGGAACAGCAACAGCAGGGAGATTTTTGGGGATTTGATTTGTGTTTAAATATATTTAAATCTGCCTTAGCCCCTTTATAAACTAATGGAACGAAAGTGAAAAACTGTTTTTTACTGACATAAAACAGCATGCGTACAAGCAAATCCTCAATCAAATTATCTTTTTGAAAACTCACATTCCAGTGTTTTTAATAATGCGTCCCTGATCCATCTTCTGTCCGATCCCATGAACCACAAAGACAATGTGTGTAGTCTGAGGGGATCTGTCCTCAGGCGAGGCCTCTTCAACATAACCCCGATGGAGCCGTGTTCCACTGCTGGAGGCTGGAAGAGGACAGAGGACAGGGTTGGACTATTACTTATCCTATCTAGCTGTTAACTTGTGTTACGCACAATAAGAAAAACAAAACAAAACAAATCTACATTCCTTCAGTAATGTCTGTACTGTATTTCTAAATACACACATTCCCCACTGTGTTCACTAGAAGGCTATAAATATCCAAGTGATGGTGCTTAAGTAACGTGCTGTTTTGAGTCCAAAGAGGCCAGTAGGTGAGACACAAAGCCCTGCTGTGACTGCGGCTCAAGACTCCAGTAGAAGATTGCGTGTGTGTCCTTATTTAGAATCTATAGTCTGGTCCAGTCATGTGCTGCAGTCTAGATAGCACTAAGAAGATTTCCCATCACTGAGCATTTGTGTGTCAGGGCAGATTGACATAACCAGCAACAACTCCTCCTCTTATTATCTGCGAGCAGGAGATGAAAATGCACGATAGAGCTGGGAGACTAGAGATCAGATTAGAGTCATCCACGGATCAAACATCGGACATGCATGGGGTCAAACCACAGCTGCCATCTTTTCAGTTACACTTGGGGCTAGTTGATCAAACCTCGCCCCCTGAGAAGAGCAGATGGACACTGTGTGATTTTCTGGGCTAATCCAGTTAAGAGACTGAACTGTACACAGACATGTTTAAACAGTTGAGTAATAGAAAATGGCGGCACACTGTGAATGTAGCTTTAAGTAGTATATCATGTCTGCATCAGATGGGCAGAAAAGTGGGAACAGGTGCGGAGATACTGAACCCGGGAAGCAGTAAAGGTTTTAGCCATGCTAGCTCTATGGATGGCAGTGTTGGTCTGTTGTTGATCGGCCCACCACTGTGATTCAGCCTGAAATGTCAGAAACAGTTGGAGCAAATGATTTAAGCCATTAACCGTTCTAACAGTGGGTTTCACATTAATTCAGTACTGATACAAGTACAAACACACATATACAGTATGATCAGGGAAGTGTTTCTGCACCTTATTATCTGGAAAGACAATCACAGCGACAATGTTCATTACAGACCTTTGGAGAAGCCCAGCTTCTGGGTGACAGTGCGTGCAATTTTGGAAGTGGTGGCATCGCTGTAGAGGTAGACCTCGTCCACGCTGTGCCAATCTACATGGTTCCGACTCAGCTTTACACTGTGGATGGCTGTAGGGGGGGCAGTGAGAGAGGAGTGAGTGAATGAATGGACAGAGGGAAGAGAGGAGAGTATTGGTAGATGGTGGGGGAAATTGGGCAAAGAGAAGGGAAAACCAGGGAAAAGGTTCACCAATGCAAAGGGATGTGATTACAAATTCCAAGGTGAGAACAGAAGGAGAGAGATTGAAGACATGGTTAAGAATTATACCAAGTTGTTGTACGCAGTACAAAAAAAAAGCAAGGATCTATCTATTCACAGCTCAATCAAATGCAGCCTGGAGCATTGATCTGCGATTGGAAAGAAAAACACATCAAACTATCCCACACCATGATTGCATATTTCAGCTCTTGCTTGTCTGTCCTGCTTGATAAGATATTTTATGTGCAGATGTCAAAATTCGTTTCACTTTCAGTTCAATTTCTCTCCATGTTGACGCTTCCAACTGGAATGCAGTGGCTAAGGCAAGTAAGAGCAGAGGTATGGCTAGGGAGGAGACACCATTTGCTACAGGAGCTAAGAGCGATAAATGAAACTGGTTGACTTGAGAGAGTTATTTATTTCTCTGCAGCATGTCTTTTAAATGTCCTGTGTGCAGTCAAGTTCCGAATTGGTGGAAGACGTTGACGTCGGTCCAATGCAAAGTCATGGCTCCGTGTACGGCTCTGAACCAATCTGGGGACTAAACCCTTTAAGAATGGGGCAAAGTACTTGCAGAACTGAAATGACCAAGATTACTTTTCTAACAGACTTGTAACAATATAGTGCCACAAACAATGTGAAATGAAATGCTACACAAATATGATCATTGTATTGTTATGGTGCTTAAAGAAGCACACTGAAAACCTAAGTTTCTGTACCTTGCATAGAGGAGTGAAAACATGACCACTTGTGTCATGTGTCAGACCTTTCCATAATTTTTATTTCTTCTCAGTCATCCTTTAATATTTGGACATTAAGACATTCCTTAGTGCCAAGTCTACAGGGACGGATTAAAGTAGACATTTGTGAAGAAGTTAAAAAATGTAACTGTCTCTCTTTCCACTTCCCATGTAAATTAATACAATACGATATGTATATTAACATAGCCTATGTGTTTGTGAATCACATGGTGGCATTAAGCTGTGCCTCTGTAGCCTGCCAGGCAAATTTTTTCATTGGACAAGCATGACCGGTGGGTAATGTGAGGACAGGCAGTGATTTCACCTTAGCTGTTCACTCTGAGGGCAACCAGTGTGAAAAAGAATGGCTGCCTCTAAAGGAAAAAGACAAGCAGGGTCTGGAAGAAGATTTTGCCACAAGGAACAGAAGTGTTGAAGTAAAGGGCACTAGTTCAATCTGGAATAACAAAAGGAAGGACATTGTTTTTCCTAGCCAGATAAAACAATAACGCTCATGTCCTATGGAGCATGATGTGAGAGATACAGTTTCCTCTGTCACACGTTTCCATTTATCTTTGCAGATCCTCAAATGAAACACCTCAACAGCAAAGCAAACATGTGCTTAACCTCTACCACCACACAGAATATCACTACATGAGTCTATGACAGCAGCAGTGAAGGGGAACGATCAACTCCTCTGGGAAGGAAACCTTTCATCATCTGGTTTGGCTTCATCTCAAACAGTTTAGAGTGGCCTCCTTTCCTCATCTACCTCATGGTATCACAAGCAAGGACAAAGGAGAAAAGGATGTTGGCAGTTGCCATGACACCTACACATTGTTATCATACAAGGGTGGGTCAAGCCACTACAGACTGTTGAGCTTCATTTGTTAGCCGAGTCCACTGTAAAACAGGAGGTGTTAGTCCAGCTAGAATAGAAACTACAGTATGTTTTACTTCTCCAGTTAGCTGGCTTTATCGATACAAAATATTAGTTTGATGGGTTTTACAAGCCGCCCACACATGATCAGCGGTAAAATGGCTCTGTGCTGGGGAGAGCGGTGCTGCCCGACTTAGCGAAATTGCCACTGAGCGCTGCACTCAAAGTTCAAATTATGACAACTTTGACCATGGTTGCTGCTGACCTTTCAAAGAGCAACCAATGAGATAACAGCCACAACTGTTGTTGTTGCCTAGAAACAGTGAATGGTGCTCCTTGCGCACTTTTTGATGACATGTTATTCCTGCGCTGTGCTTTGCCTATGTGCACTACCTCGCGGTGAGCAAATTTCTTATCATGTGAAGGCAGCTTTAGGGGTTGCATAAGGACACTTCCTGTTTTACAATGAAAGGCAATGCATTGCGAAAAGAAGAGGAAGGCCGGGGATCAAAGTGTACAGAGGAGCTGGTGGTCAACCAAGAAAGGTTAAAGAGTTTCCTGAGGGAGTTCTCTAACATTGCTATGGCGAATTACTGAAGGACACAGGATGAGGATTAAAAAGTAAGGGATGAGGGGCAGAGAATGTGACAAAGAGTGAGGAGGAACTGGGTGAATTGTGGAAGTAAAAGAGAAACAAGGAACTTGAGTGAGGGAGAGTTTGGGAAATATGCAGGAAGCAGAGCTGGGAAGGGAGGGGTGAATGAAACGAAAAGGAGGGGCTCCTCAAACTAATCACAACTACAATGTGCTATGATGCTGGTCTGGCACTGGGACATTTGTCCAACGAAAAGCGGCGAGATACCAGTTAGGGTGCGTTCACAAGCCAACATGTAGTCCACTTTTTATCAAACTTTTAGGTTAATATGAGTGGGAGAGGGGCCGAACGGTGGTGCAGTGGTTAGCACTGTTGCCTCACAGCAAGAGGGTCTTGGGGAGTTTGCATGTTCTCCCCTTATTAGCGTGGGTTTTCTCCGGGTACTCCGGTTTCCTCCAATTGTCCAAAGACATACAGGTTAGGTTAATTGTTGCTCTAAATAGCCCGTAGGTGTGAGTTGTCTGTTTCTATGTGTCAGCCCTGTGATAGTTTGGCGACCTGTCCAGGGTGTACCCAACCTTCGCCCAATGTCAGCTGGGATCGGTTCCAGCAGAGGATAGGATAAGCGGTTACGGATAATGAATGTATGAATGAGTGGGAGAGGACTGACCTGGACTTCTGTAGAAGTCCGATGTTTGCTTGACATACAGAATATGCTAAATAAAGTCCACAAAAATAGTGACGTTTCTAAAGTCATAAACTGAAGGAGAAGGGATTCGTGTGCAGTCAGTGTGCATCGGTGCAGAGTCAAAGTGAAAAAACTTTATCCACGTCCATAATTCCCTGTAGAGAAGTGGCAGCTCTTAAGATGAAAAAGATATAGTTGCTCCTCCGTACACGCCCCTCAGAAACTTTTTTTTTTATTTATTTTTTTTTTATTTATTTGGTCCGCTTTGATTTGTGCACTCTGAAACCGAACCAGACATAATAGGAACTGAAACAAAAGTATCAATTTAACTCTGATCCGGACTAGCCAAACGGACGATGGCTTGTGAAAGCGCCCTTACAACTTTTTCTTGGGTGTAGCATGACAAACATCAGCTACACTCCCTTCACAAGGTTTTTCCACCTCTTGTAGAAGGACAAGACAGAATATTAGTGCAAACTTAATGTAATGTTAGTAAAAAATGTACTACTTGCAGTACTGTAATACTATCAACCCAGCCTCTGTTGAGGTCAATGGTCGCTTGGATTTACTATAAGATGAGAACACAGACCCCGAGACCGCTCTACTCAGCATTTTTGATGGGGGTCAGAACACCCAGAACTAGGACAGTGATGGACCTCTAAGAGGGCGACTCTACACAACATGTTAAGGGGCTATAGTAAAGGGCCACAATGGCTCCCCTGTTCAGCTCATCACTTGTGTTTGGCTCTCAACAGAGAGCTTTGTTCACTGCTCTTAGAGCGAGAGCTGGTTGTTTGGACGGTGGTTCATTAATGACGGTACTGACATACTGCCAGAAGGGATGAGAGAAAGAAAGCAATGAGAGAGAAAGTGGGAGACGGGGCTGGAGAGATAAAAAGGGGTAAAGAGGGGTGGCTTTTTGAGGACCAGCTTATTTATTTCACATCCACTGGTTTAAGGGGTCTTGCCCTAGCAGTTGAGTAAACCCTGTCGTCTATTCACTATCCCAGCAAGTGAGATGAGAGACAGATACAGAAAGGTTTCCTCAAAAAGCAGCAACAGCAGTCGCACCAAACTCTGGGTCACAGCACAAAGGGGGAAGTTCTAGCAACTAGGCCCAGTTAAGGCTGCAATGGAGAACTGGGAGAGCAGCCTAAAACCATTTTAACACAACCTGCTCTAACTGAGCCTAGGTCTAGTTCTAGATATGAGATTGAACGGATATGAACCACACCAGAAAGGAAAAATCTAATTCCATAAGGACCTAGGATTGACTAGGAGAGGGGACACAAGCTAGCAGATCTAGTACAGCAAAATAAAAAAGAACATGGCATTTCACAGTACCTTGGCAGCGTTTGCGCTTGTGACATGTAGTTCTAGCACTCGTCTGATATCCACTCCATTTGAACAGAAACGGGAGGTAGAAAGGGGGCAGGTGGGAGAGAACTAACAACCAAGAGAGAGTGAGTAATGGCTATTAGCTTGGCGTCAGTCACACAGGCTACCGCTGTCATCACTCTTGAACAGGCCAATCTATCAAGTAGCGCTGCTATCAGGTTACCACTTCAAGGCCCTGGACTGTGAAGCCTGTACTGGTTACTGATGGAGCCTGGTCAGACCCTCAAGCAATGCCTTAGTAATAGGTTGGGGTAATGCAGCGCTACTTGACATAATGCCTAAGATGACTGATGTAGCATCTGTTTTACACTCATGACAGAAATCTACTGTCTTCACTGTAAAGATCAATATGTCATGAAGTTTACCACCTTTTCAAAAACATTTGCAAATGTGTAATACACTTAGGGCTGCAACTAGTGATTATTTTCATTGTTGATTAATCTGTTGATTATTTTCTTGATTAATCAATTAGTTGTTTGGTCTATAATGTGTCAAAAAACGGTGGAAAATGTCAATCAGTGTTTCCCTAAGCCCAACATGATGTACTCAAATGTCTTGATTTGTCCACAACACAAAGATATTCAGTTTACTGTAATAGAGGAGTAAAGAAACCAGAACATATTCACATTTAAGAATCTGGAATCAGAGAATTTTCACTTCCTTTTCCACACAATACATGACTAAAATAATGAAAAAAAAACAATAAAAACAACTATATTGTATATTAAGTTGCACAACAACCACACATTAGTGAACATTGCAAAGAAGTGAAACACAAATAATAATAATTAACAAACACAAAACCTCCAGAGTTCCTGACAGCATATTGTAGTACTCATGTTTTCATTTGGGTTAATAAATAGAATGATGGTTAATATTTTGCATATTAGAAATATTTTATGAACCGATGTTGAATCCACTCATAGAGGAAGGAACATGCTGACAACAAACAAACAAATAGCTCTATAAGAGTATAATGTTACTCTTACTTGGAGCTGGACAGATGAGAAAAAATATATGCAGCGTGGTAAAATACAAACTTTCTGTAGGGAGGACAATGGGTGAACTGTAGCATTTTAGAGAGAGATAAGTAAAGATACATTCACTGTTATGTTATTTTACTTTGAAAAGTTATTGTAGATTAATAAAAGAATGTAAAAACATAATTGATGCACCAGTCCTTGTAATTGTGCTTAAATGTTCCAGTAACTGGAGTCCAGGCACTGGTATAAGAGTGATAAGAAGAAAGAATTTTTCCTCAAATATGAATGACTTTATAACATAATACTAAATTAATCATGTGGCAATTACCTGGACCAAATAACGTTTTCTGTCAGCAATTTAAATCCTACACTGACAAGAGTTTATAGTTTGATGGTAAACTAATCCAATTTTATCATCCTGTTCAAAAAATATTTTAAAATTATGTGCGCTATGATCTAAATAACACACATCACGACACTTACAGTACAAATATAAACACTAATGGATGGAGATTAAATGATAAGTTATTTATAAAATATCATAGATATTGGTAAAGATTGGTTGAACTTAAATAATTGGTAAAAATCAATAATTCATTTCATACCCATTAAAATCAAAACCAAACTTACAGCAGATCTATGTTCATTAAAACCACTGAATCGGTCGTAATTGGATGTCTTGATCTGACATTTAAAAAGACTTTCTCTGCATTTGTTAATCAAATCAGCAAAGTCTACATCTGACTACACCCTTCATCCCGTGATAACACAGACATTAGACTTGCAAATGTCAGCAGTGTCTTCCTAAGCAGAGGTGAGAGGCTGAAGAGGAGGAAGAGGAGGAGGGGGAGGAGGAGAGACCTGCTGAGTGCACAGGAAGTTTTGCTGTAAAAGCTATCAGCAAAGTCCATTTGGGCATTACAGCACTGATGGATCTATCCATAAATAGGTGTTCCCTAATGACTGGAAGATCTACTATGAGCAGAATCCTCACATAATGAGTAACAATCCATTGTGGTAGTTTGCAGAGTATGACCATCTTTGGGGTTTAGATGTTAGATGTTTGGGGTCACCTGAAGGCAAGTTTAGCCAATCTCATATTGATTTAAAGTAAAAGACTGATGATGATTTCAAACCTATTTGATATCTTACACACACATGTGACGACCAAATCTAACTGACT
>CAKALG010041523.1:0-11649 GCA_916700815.1 Helicolenus hilgendorfi | reverse complement strand
ACCCTGTAAATAAGCTGTATTTCTCTAGAAAGTTGTTTGCATCCCATTTTCTCTCTCCACCTAACAGCACTCCGAGCTGAATGCGTCGTTTCTCTGGCGGAACACAGCACATTCCTGTTCTGATGCATCCGTTCAGAGCGCCCGTTGTGTTCGGTGTCCTGCTGCCTATCAGACTTTTAAACGGCTATGAATACATAATTTCATACCGCTGCGCTGTTACACTGAAGAGTGTTTTTTTTTTCTTTTAGTTTGATGACTTTTGTTATATCACACAGATATGGCTCACTGATAATGTTGCTTAGATTTTTACCTCACAAAATCTTTAAATGTCAGAAATGATCTATATTCATTACAGCACTCTCTGTTCACGATGGTGTTTAATGTGCCAATGAATCTGTTATTGCTTCAGTGATGGTACTACTGAGAGATGAATTCAGAGACAGAAGTTGATTCAAATGATGTCTTGACCTGACTGCGAACGTTACTGGTGAGATTTAACCTCAACGCCCCTAAATATGAACCTTCCTCTAACTGTTGACTTTGGCGTTACCGACCTGGTCTCATCATGCACTGCCTGAAATCAACACTGTATATACTGTAGCTGACAACACTGGCTATGTTTACATGCATGGAGGTATCTGCTGTTAATGTGGTTATTCTGGTTTTGTGTTGGCGTTTTGTTTTCATTAACTACCCGGAGAAACCTGTGCAAGGAACCTACCTTGTTGTGCATGGTTATAAATCGGTTGGCAACATCTTTGAGGCTCATGCACAGGGCTAATTTTGTACATGTAGTCTAATGCTCCATTGAAAGGCTTCATCACAGGCTGATGATTTCCAATTGGCAAATGAAGCCTGTAAGTCTCTCACCAGGCCCGTCTGTGACATGAATTTATTGTCCTGACCACCAAAAGAACCAAAAATATCAATACTTTCTTTCCCATGTGTTAGAGATAACCTGGTTTTGTTCAATCGGGAAGGGAGCAGCTAGTATTTTTCGCTAAATAGATTGTCGCAACACGATACTCTGCCACAGATTATCAAAGTTGCATGCCAATGAAACCTGCCTAAGATTTTAACTGGAATACGGCTAGCAGCACTCTTTACTGTATAAGTGAATATGTGTGTAAACGTAGCCTCTGATGCCACCCAAGGTTTCCCTTTATGAAAGCAGGGTGAGAGGGACCAGAATGTCTTCTGCCTCTAAAAAAATAAAAAATATGTGTGACTGACTGTACTAATATTCTGTTGTATTTAAGAAAATAAAGTGTTACAGTAACTTCAAATTCTCCTTTTTTATTTTTCACAGGCTCATTTTATCTATTTTATTTCCCAACTCACAAATGATTTATGCTAAGATACAAGATTGAACTGGAGACTTCAGACTTATTTGGCATCTCTTTTCACTTTGCAGAAAATAAAGCTGTTCTGAAGGCAGATCTTTTTAACCCATCCCCTCACCAGTGATGTTGTATGGTCGCCAAAATATACAACAGGCAATTAATTTTATTCTCAGACCAAACTACTGGCAGAGTAATGGCCCCGGACTACAGGTTATGAGGTGGTAAATGTGTATAACGGACAGTAAAACAGGTCTACTGTCTAATGTAGCTGTTTCTCAGACATGTTATATTAGTAGTCATTCATTTCTAACACCACCAGAGGGCAGCCTTGTTGTTCTGTAGGACTGATGCAGTTTGACAGCGAAGGAAAAACTACAGCATGTTCAGAGGATTGTCTCATCTCAGGCAAGACTGACTCTGGAGAGGTATTTTGAGGTAAAAAGGTATTCTATAAAAGTTAGAGATATATGTATATCGTCTTGGTTTTGCAAGAGGAACTAATAACAGTGCTTTTGATCACAAGAGTAATCAATGATATAGGAGAAGTTAGTCACAAAGATATTATAGACATGTTTGGTAAAGGCATCTTCCTAATGTTGATTGTTGAACATTAGAAAAAACAGTTTATAACCTCCTGTAAATCTGTTTAGAGGGAAAAGGGCTTTAGATGTACAATAATTTCAACAGTAGCCTCTTCATTAAAGCTGCAGTGGGTAGAAATGGAGCAAATATGATTAAAAATAAAATTATAAAACAGTCACTATATCCTGACAGTAGTGCATGAGACATGTAATCTGAAAAGACATCATGTGCCTCGTTGTCCTCCGGTGCTCCTAATTAAATGGCATCTGCAAGATTTCACAGACCGAAGGAAAATAACCAATCAGAGCTGATCTGGAGCCTGCCATCTATGAGCAGCTGTCAATCACTCGTGAGCTGCGATCAAACAGTCAAACTAGGCAGCGCTGATCAAATATGAATTCATATTCTGTTACATTAATGCCTATGTCTCGCCTCAAATGTTCTCAGAAACATCTTGTAGTGTACTGTTTAGCTGTAAAATGAGAAAGTTTGTGACCAGGCAGCCATGTTGAGATCAGTTGAGGAAATACCAACCGGAGCAAACTTTCTCATCATTAGAAAATCTAGCCCGTGACGGGAGACTTTGACCAATCACAGGTCATGTCATTGAGACAGCGTTCCTATTGGCTGTGCTGCGGTCATGTGACTGGAACTTGGTGTTCCTTCACCAGATCTCATAATGGCGGCGGCGTCACACACTTTCTCATTTTACAGCTAAACAGTACACTACAAGATGTTTCTGAGAACATTTGAGGTGAGAAATAGGCATTAACGTTGCATAATATTGATTTATATTTGATCAGTGCTGCCTAGTTTGACCGTTTGGTCAGAGTTCGTGAGTGATTGACAGCCGGCTCTCATAGACAGCAGCTGGACAGCAGACCTCAGATCATCT
The DNA here is from genome assembly GCA_916700815.1 of Helicolenus hilgendorfi. Classification (NCBI taxonomy): domain Eukaryota; kingdom Metazoa; phylum Chordata; class Actinopteri; order Perciformes; family Sebastidae; genus Helicolenus; species Helicolenus hilgendorfi. The sequence continues at coordinate 8,829 of CAKALG010041523.1, read as the reverse complement.
CTGATTGGTTGTTTTCCTCCCATAAGTGAAATCTAGCAGATGCCGTTAGGAGCACCGGAGGACACAGAGGCACATGATTTTTTTCAGGTTACCTGTTTCATGTACTACTGTCATGATATAGCGACCGTTTTATAAAAATAACTTATATTTTAATCATATTTGCTCCAATATCGCCTACTTCAGCTTAAAGGAATTTTTGCCCAATGATGCCAATAACATTCTGCCTACTGCAGGTTTAATGAGCATAATATCAGTCATTGAATAACAGTGGATAAGCAAATGCTAATATTTAAATTAGATATGTTACATATGTTTATCAAAATTGGCATGAAGAAAGCCATTATGGCACTGTTGGCCCGTTTACTGCTGCAATTTGATGAATGTACCATTGTGTTGTTCCCACTGTCTTGGGTTACAGCGGCAAAAAATGCAAGACAGATGGCTTCTCTATATGCCGTACAGTACATGAGTCAAATATAGATACAGACAATTATTTTCTTCTTGGGCAACGAGCTGTACATCGTATCTAGGATAACTCTCACAAGATTTATTTCAGCCCACAAAAGCACTGTTTACAAGAATGAATCTTGCCATTAGGGGGCACAAATGATCTTCCCCGAACATATATTACTGATGTATCACACCTCCTTAAAATGAACTTGCAGGTCAATCACGACAGTTCTTTATAAATGCATTTCATTGACAGTGATGCCCTGCTGTGTGTAACATATTAGAATATTCATTATAAGCCACCTGCAGCCTGGATTACTAAACAACATACTGTGTGCCATTCCCTTTGTAAACATTTGTTTAATATCCTAAGAATAATATTACATGATTACATCTAATGTTATTCATGCAGATGTTCTTCTTGGAACAATAGCCGGGGCGGCGTCTTGCCCACACTGCAGCCTCGTGGGTGGCACATATTGTTTATGTATGCACATGTATGCATGCCCTGTATGTGTGGAAGGGCTTGCTGGTGTTAATGCGTACTTTTTGTTTACACGTGTCTATTTATTTGTTCCTATGTTAGTCTAAATATGTGGAAGTTTGTGTGGGTTTACATAGCATCGTGCCTTTCTGTTGATATTTGTCAGGAGCTTTGCTTATGATGATTAAGCTGGCTCATACACTATGCATTCATATAAGGTAACTGTCTCATCAAGCTTCGCCTTCTGTCCTCTCTCCTACACACACACAAACACATACATAATATTTCTACCCTGAGTAAGTGGAAATTAATATGCTGCACTAATTAGAATATCTCTCAAGTACATTTAACAGCAATGGAGAAGAATCATTGAAATTTAAGGCAGAAATGGGCTCCTGATGTACCTATCCTAGATGTGATTAATTCACAGTATTACACACTCAGACGGTCTTAAATCAAATGGCAGAGATAGTGATAATTGCCTTACAGCCTGCTTCCTGTCCTCTAACTATCAATTGCTTCTCCAGACTCCATCAATTTTCATGCGCCTGTTTCTTGGGCAGCTCGCCGTCCGTCTCCTCTCAGCTTCACTCCTCTCTCTCTGTCTTAATGGTTCCCTCTCTCTGCCGAGTTGTGCTGCAAAGCTGTTGCTCCTCTCCACTCGTTTTTAAACGCTTCATTTGCTTTGTATGATTTGTATCAAGGTTGCCGAGGCAATATTTGGTAGCCTTGGTCTCCTATCGTGTTTTGTAATTAAAGGTTTGACTTGCTAGAGAGAACGGCTTTGTTCAGAGTTATTAAACCGCCTCCTCTTTTTGCCAGGTGACAGACAGCCAATTTCTTTTTCCATCTGTCTTTTTCTTTTTTGATGAACCTCTTCTGTGCTGCCAGGTATTTTGTTCCCACATCCTTTGTTATTGTGGCATTTTCATATGGTCTCTCGCTTTTGTTATTAAGTGGAGAAAAGCTTTTGGGAAAATCACTGTTATGAGGGATGTAATCGTATGAGGAACTGAACAAAGCCTTATCACACTGTAAATTAGAAATGAATCAAAATGGAAAATCCTCCAGTCCCTGTAACGTACTCATAACTAATAATGGTATCGAGTCGTGCTCGTGAAAGTAGATAAACAGCAGGACTAGGAATATTCTCCCACTAAAACCTAATTTTCTACTTGATACAGTAGTAATTCTCATTAAAGTATAAACAATGGTCTATTTGAAGTATGAAAGGTGTATTGAAAATACTTTGAGATGTTCATTTGGTCCTTTTAGGTCTAAAATGGTCAATTGGCCAGATAATATTTAGTGCTGTCTTTACACAAATAGGCCGGATTCACCTAACGTCATGCAGGGGTTTGAAAAATCTGTTATTATGGACGTTTTTATTGGACTTTAATAGTTGTAATCCACTGTAGACAATCCACAAATGTGTACCATGATCTACAAATATTTCACTATCCACAAACAGGAGTTTTTGTATTTGTGTTGTGTAAAGTCACATCCAAAGCGATTTGCAAATATACAAAACTTAATCTGTGAATACGCATTTTAATTCCACATAAAAATAGGTTTACATGTAAAGTGATGCATACACATTTGTGCATCCATGTGTATATATTGAATGATATTTGCACATTTGTTGATCACTTCCTGTGGGTTTGTGGGCCCGGTGACGTTTGTAACTTCCCTCCTGTTTGTTTGGAGATTAATGTCCAATTTGTACTGCAGCAGATCTGCAGATAATAGTTGTAATCCACAGAAGACAATCCACAAATATGTACCATGATCTTGGTTTTTGTGTGGACTTATAGGGATAGTTTGGGGAAATTTGCTTTCTCCCCAAGAGTTTGATGAGAAGGTCGATACCACTCTCATAGCCATCCGTTACATATGAAGCTGAAGCCAATAGATGATTAGCTTAGCTTAGCTTAGCTTAGCTTAGTTTAGTGTAGAATAAAGACTGGAAACAGAGGTAAACAGTTTGCCTGGTTCTTTCCCAAGGTGACAAAATCCACCTACCAGCACCTCTAAAACTAATCAGCACATTATCCTCTTGAACCCTAGGCCTCTGGCTCGGGCCTCTGCTTGAAAATGACCCAAAAGAAATGTGAGTGTATTTCTGCAACTACATGGTTTATTTGAATAATCTTGGTATCATAATAAAGGTAACGTTTGTGAGGTTTCTACAGAAGTGTAAGCATCCGTATATACAGGTACGTTACTTGGTATATGTAAATGAAAATGGAACACCGTATAAATTAAAGATTTTATTTCCACCTATCAAACTGTACAATTTTAGAGTGAATATCCCTTTAGAATGATACATTTGCAGCCCAAAACCTTTACTAAACCATATCACAACATCAGAACATTACCTGTGCGTGGGATGATGCTAATAAAGTGAAGCAGAGCAAAGTTGGAGAGGTTTTAGTAGAGGCATGTTAAGGAGGAATCTTCAAATTGGACATTTGGGTAGCATCTGTGCTATTTGAAATTTTCTCAGATAACTGTAAAACTCATTTAATTTAATGTACATGTCACTATAGGTATTAATTCAATCTAAATACAACTGTTTTTGGCTTTGTTTTGAAACATCAATCAATCAATTAGACCTCATTCAAAGAAAACCATAACTCATTGGCCTATTTGACCATCTAATGCCTGTATTGAAGGCCAATGCCTTTAAGATGAATGCAGTACCACGATTCATCCACCAGATGAAGACACAGACTGTGTTTGCACACAGGAAGGCTGAGGATAGGCTGTTTGATGCTGGAGGAAGGCAGACTGCAAATGCTCCTCCATGCAAATGAATACAGACGTCTGGTATATAATAAAAAATGAACCAGAGACATTGGTGTAGCCACTAGCAGCATTGTTATGCCCTCCAACACAACTTTTGAACACAAAACAGCAAAGGTAAGACATAATTTATGGCTGTAAACGGATTTTCTTTTTTCTTTTCTTTGGCTGCTGGTTCAGGTACTTTTGGTCTTAGAGTGATAAGACTATAATACTGTTGGAATCTGTGGAGTCTCCGCTTTTGTACTGACAGATCGCCTGCTTCCTTTGTGCATTGCATGCACTGTTTGCGTGTTTTTAATGTGTGCTCATTTAGTTGCTTGGTGTTGGAATTGTTTCGTTTTGGTAAAAATGGTTATCATGAGCTTTTAGCCGAGTTTCTCCCCGTTATGTGTTCAGCCTATGCAGGATGAATATGTTGCTACATGTTGAACATGTCTGGTGTTTGTCGCGATGTGCGCAACTGCTCCCGGTACAGAATGCACTGCAGGTTTTATTGGGGGCAGGAAGTCACTGTTCGCGACCAAGAAGTGTGGCACATAACTCCCTGTAGAGAGTGGTATCCATCTGCTCATCTAACGCTCAGCAAGAAAGTGAATAACGAGAGTATTTCCCAAAAAAGTCAAACAATTCCTTTTGATCTACACAAGAACAACGAGAGATTTTTCAAAACCCTCACGGCTACAGAAAACCTGGCCTTCTGTAGTTTTTGTATTTCTATACTTCAAATTAGAAACACTTTACATTCATTCAAGCATGTTATATTCTGTACTTGTCACTTGACTCTCCTCTTTTATATTGCTTTCTGCATTGTGTTGATTGCCATTGTTTTCCATTGTTGCATTTAGCAACTAAAATGGGTATTGTACTTTACAGTGTTTGGTTTATTCTGTCATTCCCACAGCAGTGTTTCTCATCAGTTATCATACTGTGTATTGTTAAGCAGAGGACGACTCTGCAGTAGACAGATAAAGGCGAAAAGAAACAGAGGCATGAAATATAAATAACAGGGTAGATGATGCAGGCTGTCTAGGCATGTAAACTGCGAGGCTCCAGCCAATCAATGGTTGTTTTACAATATTAATATGGTCCTTCTTAAGTTACCCAGTGAGTGTGTCAGTGTCTTTGTAAAAGCGTTAATGAGGCACTGGCTCATTGTATAGTCTAATGTTAATGTTACTTATAAAGTATCATGAGAGAATCAGCATCTGTCTTCATAATCTCATGTCCTTGCTGGCATTGATATATACTGTAGCGCTCGTACTACAGCGCTGTCAGAATTTTCTACAAACGTAATAGATTCAGTCTGTTCCAAAGAGACATTTCTTACCTCTTCTTCATCTCTGCTGTAGCCTTGATGCTACTTGCTTCACCAATCAGCTCGCCCGTTGATCGGCCCTATTCATCATGAGCTGCTTGTGGAGATACTGGAGGCTGGCGGAGGTGAGGAGGAAGCACGTATGCCCTATCTGAAGGTCTCTCTCTCTTGCCAAAGCCCGTAGCCGCTCAAGGATAATGAATTCCCTCCTTCTGCCCCTTAACCTCTCTGTATACAGCAGGGTTACACACTCCCAACACATTATACCCAGATAACCAGAAAGAGGGAAACTTTAAGAAGCCTGGACATTGTGTTTTTCTCACAGCAGGCTGCAGCTTTGGGGGGTAGATAGACTTGTTTCGTGGCTGCCGTTGTTTGAATAACCTTTTGCTCACTTAGAGTGCAGACATGACAGCCAGTACTCCATTCTTCTGCTGCACTATTTCTTTTCTATAACCTAAACCTTTCTTTGAAATATGATATTGAAAAGTGTATTTCTTTCTTACATATGGAACATATGGAAAAGTGCCCCCCATAAGGTGGCGCTCTAGGCAACCGCCTATATGGCCTAAGCCTTAAGCCGTCCCTGCATGATTGGGCTTAAAATAAGTACATAAACTAAGTAAAATATGTACGGAAACAACGTAACATAAATATGAAAATCACGTCACAAACATCACTAAAAAACACGTCAGTAATGTAGCTTACAAAACAAAACATTGACATCGAACACCGGTCTCCTGGATGAAAGTCCTGTGTTTGTGAACCATCCACCTCCCCTCCCACCTCTATAAGCGATCTTTCTCTCTTTTTATTCTACGTCACTAGCTCTGAGCGTAGCATATTTGGGCGGATGCATTTACATTGCAGTCGGTATAGACATTAAATGACACGCCAAAAGCAATAATGGCGTTCTTATGGCACGCTTTTGCCTTGAGCATTATCTTGTCATTCACACGCCTTTTCATGCAACCAGGCTGTGCTGAGAGTTAGATGAAAAAATCGATACCACTCTCATAAGCGTATAATGAGCCTATATTGCGCATACTGTACACAGTCAGTGTGCCGTATGGAATTGCCACATAGGATTTGCATAATTTGTATGGCTGATTAAAACATTGAATAAATTATCGTATTGATGGTTATGTGCTTCTCAAAATGTCAAGCCCCTGATCCTCTTACCCAATGTATCTTTTCCTTTATTCACATTGTGCCTCACAGAGAAGTCTTTATGTTCCAATTCTGAAAATCCATCACCTGGTTAAGAGTCCCCTCCTCCTCCTCCTCCTCCTCCGCCGCCGCCACAGTATGAGTTTTCTCAAAAGACGCCAGATGGCTCGGGATCCTTTTGTTGAGGCCTATCTGTACACTTCCTCTGCTCATCTCTGTTCCTTGATACACACTATTCAATTATCCGTGCACCTGCAGCGCTAGATTTGATTTTCCGACAGAAGTGTTTGAACAACCTTTTCATGCTTGCTGCTATAGAAAAAGAGAAGCCATTTTGAGTTTCCCTACAATCACTAGTTTTAATATCTTTACAGTATATTGGAAGTTGGTATTGAAGAGTTGTCTCATGATGGAGCGGTTAAAATAACTTCCTCCTCCGAGTGAATGTTTAAAGTCTTTAGCGAGACAGAACAATGTTCTCACAGCAGATATACGGAGTTATCTATTTTCAGTTTTCAGTTGTAACTCTGAGTGTAATTCTTGGATTATGCAATTGGATGGGCTCAGTTATTGTTGTGACTTTTTCGGGGATTATATCCACACTGAGGATTAGTACAGACATTGTTAAATTGAATTTTGGGGAGGTACAGAGATGATAAAGAGAAATGGTGCTATATGGTGTATTGGCTCAGCATTGCTGAATAGACTTGCTCTTCTTCAAAGAGCACAAGACCTGAAAGCCGCTTGAAACTGGCAACCCTCTCTGATCCCTTTTCTACAGTCTAAACCGGCTTATTCAGCAACAGTTGAGCATCCAAGTTGTGCACAAAATGCAGAGAGGAAAGGCTGTCACAGTAATATGAATTGTGTGTACAGCGGCTGCAATAATGGTACAAAAAGTAATGATAATATCAAGTGAAAACTAATCACTAAACACTAAATCTGTAAATAGTGAGAATAACAATGCCCTAGGCTAACTACAACCAGAGGCAAGATGAACATAACACTACCTCCTTTAAAAAGAGATCTTACTGCTGCCAAATATGCTCTGATGAAGCCTTTTGTCAATTAGTTGTAAATAAAATTCAACAAGATGATCAAGATATTTAACCCCCGGAGGGCCATCATATTTATATTTTTTATATAACCCTTTATATGTTACTTGCCCAGCAGAGAGACGGATAAAGATAGAGACTAGCTGGTGAACACAGTGGAGCATTTAGCAGTTAAAGAGCCTGATATTTCCCACAGGAGAACACAACAGAGCTTAAGGAGAGTGAATATTGGATTTCAGTTGGTCAGGTAGCCAGAAATGTGGCTTGAAATAAATACTAATGTTATGCTGCTGATGGATGTCTAACTATTTGAAACATTTTCACCATAATGTTAATATGTCAATGGTGTGTTTACATCTTGTTTCGCTGTCCGCAAGTGGTCTAAAAAACAATTAATGCAGCTTTAAAGGTGCTATTGATATCATTGATAACATTCAGCCTCTAGATGTTGCGTTCTTCCTCCCCCGTTCCATTGCATTCACTTCACAACAAGGCACTTAATGTCAATGTCAGCGATTAATCCGTTTCTCCTACGCTAACTGACGACCCAGAGATACAACGTGATGCCAACGTTGTTTTACTATTGGCTCACAAGCCTTAGAAGTCAGATATCTTCCACAGAGATAAACAAAACATTCATTTTGGACCCGCCAATTTTTTTTTTTAAATGATGAATTCACAATTATAATCATTTTTTTCAGGAAAAGTCATTCTTTTATTCTGCACGTTTCTAAAAGCTCTGAAGATGTATTTTTTTTTTTAAATATTCGTCTACATAAAAATATTATCAATAAGACCTTTAAGGTTTCAGTTGTATGCTCTGTACCTGGATTATCTTTGTTGTCAGGGCATTCTTTTTGAAAATGACCACAAATACTGAAAAACACAGATTACATGTTTGTATAACCTGCAATTATTTAGAGTCAATGAAACCTCTGCTAGCCTCCCTCAGGCAGAGCAGCGGGGGGTAAGTAATCTTGTAGTGATTGCCCATCATTGAACTGAAGCCACTTCCCTTCATCATATTCAGATTGCAAATCAGGGTCATTTTGTAGCAATTACCAAGCCTTAGTTCAGGTTTTCTTTCAACTGTGCTTGTTTGTTTTTCAACCTTGGTGATATATGGTCATTACTTATTACATAGATCAACATGTAATCATCCTGAAATAGACATAAATATTCAGTGATTGGGAGGCACAAGTGCTTTTGTACACAGATTGATATTGGTTTGTTAATTCAAAACAATACTTTTGTTAACTGGCCCACAATAACCTAAACCCCTAAGTCCCTGTGTACTTGTAACACCTCCCTTTTCTTATCTGTGGAGGAGGTGAGTTGGGAGTATTAACAAAAGGACTGTGAAGATATATAAAAAGAAGAGACTCCCCCCCTCCCATGCCCATCACTCTGAAACAATGCATATAATGTGATGAGTGTATCTTGACAAAATCTAAATAGAAGTGTCTGAGGGAAAACAAGAAACGGGTGGAGGCAATCGCTGTGGCGTGGAGCTCCCGGCGCCGTGAATCGACACAGGCTGATAGATG